>VDFB02364504.1:0-14217 GCA_007258455.2 Sequoia sempervirens | reverse complement strand
TATTCTATATTTTTTTTTGTTAAATGTGCATGCTTTCCTACTTTGAAACTTTATGTCTAATTGTATAATCACTAAATATCATGCATACATTATTGTTAAATCAATTATATCCTTAAGACACTGTATTATGACCCCTTAATACATCCCCTTAAGAAAATCTATTATGACCCCTTAAGACATCCCCTTTAGATGTTGTACTATGACCCCTTTAGACATCCCCTTAAGACGTATTATGACCCCTTTAGACATCCCCTTAAGACCCCTTAAGACATCCCCTTAATTAAGACATTCTATTATGACCCCTTTAGACATCCCCTTAAGACATATTATAACCCCTTAAGACATCCCCTTAAGATGTTCTATTATGACCCTTTTAGACATCCCCTTAATTAACATGTTCTATTATGACCCCTTTAGACATCCCCCTAAGACCCCTTAAGACATCCCCTTAATTAACACGTTCTATTATGACCCCTTAAGACATCCCCTTAAGACGTTCTATTATGACTGCTTTAGACATCCCCTTAAGACATTCTATTATGACCCTTTTTAGACATCCCCTTAATTAACATGTTCTGGCTATGACCCCTTTAGACATCCCCTTAAGACCCCTTAAGACATCCCCTTAATTAACATGTTCTATTATGACCCCTTTAGACATCCCCTTAAGACATCCCCTTAATTAACACATTCTATTATGACCCCTTTAGACATATTATAACCCCTTAAGACATCCCCTTAAGATGTTCTATTATGACCCTTTTAGACATCCCCTTAATTAACATGTTCTATTATGACCCCTTTACACATCCCCTTAAGACCCCTTAAGACATCCCCTTAATTAAGACATTCTATTATGACCCCTTTAGACATCCCCTTAAGACATATTATAACCCCTTAAGACATCCCCTTAATTAACATGTTCTATTATGACCCCTTTAGACATCCCCTTAAGACATATTCTAACCCCTTAATACATCCCCTTAAGATGTTCTATTATGACCCCTTTAGACGTCCCCTTAAATAACATGTTCTATTATGACCACTTTAGACATCCCCTTAAGACCCCTTAAGACATCCCCTTAATTAACATGTTCTATTATGACCCCTTTAGACATCCCCTTAAGACATATTATGACCCCTTAAGACATCCCCTTAAGACGTTCTATTATGACCCCTTTAGACGTCCCCTTAAATAACATGTTCTATTATGACCCCTTTAGACATCCCCTTAAGACCCCTTAAGACATCCCCTTAATTAACACGTTCTATTATGACCCCTTTAGACATCCCCTTAAGGCATTCTATTATGACCCCTTTAGACGTCCCCTTAATTAACATGTTCTATTATGACCCCTTTAGACAACCCCTTAAGACGTCATTATTTGTTTTGACAACTTATAAATTAGTGTTAGATAAACTATTATTTATAGTATTTATTAATGCTTTTATTCTCTAGTCTTCTATGGTATTTTTAGGGATAGGATTAGAATTTTAATTAGAATTAGAATTGAACCCTAATTCTAACTATAATACTAATTGAACCCTGACCCTAACCGTTATTAGAACCCAACCCTTATTGAACCCTTACCCTGTCCTAAAATTAATCCTATCCTTAAGCCTTGTTGTAGCTGACCCAAATTGAAACCTAACCCTAACTCTAGTTGCACCCTAATCCTAACCTTTACCCAAATTTTTATCCTATAACCCTAACCTTAATTCACAGAGAAAATTTTGTGGGTCATATTTCTATTTCTTATGTACATAATTTATGTGATATTCTATTTTTTTTCTTGTTATTGACACATGGAGGCAACTTTAATTCATTTTCTTTTACACAATCATGATATTCTAAATGAAACAATGATGAAATTAATTTCCATGGAGTTGAGCTCCATATTCATCTTTTTAAAATTTATCCTTATGTGTACACTACATTATTCACCTAATGGTTACAATTGTTTTACATAACACATTCTTATGTTATCATAATTTGTGATATTCTATTTTTTCTTGTTGTGTACGACCAAATTTTATTCATTTTTCATACACACAATCATGATATTCTAAATGAAACAATGATGAAATTAATTTTCCTTTGGATTGAGCTCCATATTCATCATTTTTTAAATTTATCATGTGTGTACACTACGTATTCATCACCTAATGGTTACAATCGTTTACATATACACATTCTCATGTTATCATAATTTATGTGATATTCTATTTTTTTTCTTGTTATTGACACATGGAGGCAAGACTTTTATTCATTTTTCATACACTACACACAATCATGATATTCTAAATGGGGGAAACAATGATGGAATTAATTTTCCTTTGGATTGAGCTCCATATTCATCATTTTTAAAATTTATCATGTGTGTACACTACGTATTCATCACCTAATGGTTACAATCGTTTTACATATACACATTCTCATGTTATCATAATTTATGTGATATTCTATTTTTTTTTTTCTTGTTATTGTACATGGAAATGAGACTTTATTCATTTTCATACCACGATCATGATATTCTAAATGGGGAAACAATGGTAAATTAATTTTTTCCCTTTGGATTGGGCTCATATTCATCATTTTTAAATTTATCATGTACTCTTGTATTTCATCACCTAATGGTTACAATGGTTTACATATACACATTCTCATGTTATCATAATTTTATATTTTTCTAATGATTACCTCTTTCCTTAATTTTGGTGAGACATTTTTTCCATTACTATTGAGGAAACTAATGGTGTCATTTATAAATATGTACATTATTAATTATATCAATACCTGTTATATTTTTTCACTATAAAGAATTTTATTTGCTTAAGAGTTTAGAGCAATGACTTTATTTGTCAATCTAGTTAAGGAAAAATTAAAGAATAAAATAACAAAGAATGGTGATATCCATGATATTCACAAGGTATAGGAATTCCAAGTGCACCAACAATGAGGTAAAATTCAATTTATAGAACTAAATAAGTAGGTAAATCCACATAAATTTTCTCATAAAATTAAAATTACTACATAAGAAGGAAAATATCTTCTTGTTCATTGAAAAGAAGATTAAACCTAAAATTCTTCTACAATTATGAAGTCTTCAGTAAATTTCACATTAATGTCCTATATTAATGTCTTGACTATGAACATAAAATGCTTAAATGTACATGCATAAATTAAAATTTCAAACAATAATAAAGTCCATAATTTATGTAACATATTAAGTGCATGAAACCAATATATTAAGTGCACATGAAATAAAGCCCAATAGAGTACATGATAAACAAGAAATATAAAACACATAAAATCACATGTTTGTAGGTCATGTACTGTCTCTATAATCAAGAGACCTATTCACACCATGCGGACTATGTGGATGACCTGAAACACTATGTACATAAGAGAAATATGAAATTAGATGTAAAACAATAAAAAATGATTTAATGACAATTTCATTGACAATCCCTCAGGAGGAATCGACGTGGATGCTGATTGACTTACCTAAACCAACATGAATATTTGCAACATATATGTGTTTCAATTATAAATTTAAAACTCAAGTTAAATAATTTATGATTTCATATATAATTTTAAAAATTGAAATCAAAATACCCCATAAGGGTTGCCAAGTATGACCGGTGTCGATAAATGTACTCGTGGTACAGATGATTGCCCTTGCATTGAAAGTGTCATCTGTACACCAAAAAAAATGATTGTTAAAATGTATTGCAAACTTTTCTTTGATATATACAACCATAAAAATTATTATAAAATGAGTTCGTACATCTAGATGCATATTTATACCTATGTCATAGTGTCCTCAGGGTGATGTTCTACTACGAGGAACTCTACAAATGAACTGATGCGACCAGATGAACCACCAGAATCTCCCCGTCCACCTGAACTAGGTGTAGCCTGATCAGGTCCATAACACACTTGATGACAACTAGTACATCTATGGGGGATGGGTCTCGACACTCTTAGAGCAGTACTCAGACCAGCTCCATAAAAAACTCCTCCATCATCATCATCATCTATGCTCCCCTCGCTATCGCGAAGCGTGTTGATCAGGTCTTATGTGAGTGTACTAAAGAACCTAATGTTGAGACGGAGCTTGATGTCAACAAGTCACGAGGCCGGGAGGACCGGGAGCAACAACAGGGTTGTGCATGCAGGCGTTGAGATCAGCCTTGCCCCTAATCTCTATTGTGGCATGCCGCCACCAACACCCTGAAATGATCTAAAATCAAAATAATTGGGCTTTGCCCCAAAACAAACTCTACATATAGTTTTCTCAAAAAATACAATGGGCACTCCCAATTAGCATGTGGGGGACTATCAAAAACCATATACCATCTATCCCAAAAATTTGCACTCATCTACGGATGTATGCACCACCTCATGGATATTCTAGATTTGTTGGGTGGAATGGGTTTGTGATGTGAGTCCAAGAAAGTAGGGGGCTAGATGGGCTTTCATTATTTTAAGGTCTAATATTTGTTTGTAAGAGAGACCATCAGAATAAAATTGTCTCATTTGTTCTCTCTCTCGTCGATGCCTATCAAGATCAGAATTGATCATCTTGATGGAATCAATAACGTTTTGCATTACAAATGCAAAACGTCTCACATGTGGAGCAATCAATGCTTGACTCTGCATAGCATTGATTTGTGTCTATAAGGATGTGACTTGATCATTTATTCGTGCTCTCAAGTGAGCCTCATCAGATGTCATAGGTGCTGGAGGTGGCATATGAGGGGAGGGAGGAGGAGGGAGGGTGGGGTGGAGGAGGTGGAGGTGGGCCAGGGGGAGGTGTCGGATCTGCATGGCTCGGTGGTGGATTGATGATATCATCAATGTTAAAATCATCCATTATATATGTTTGATATAATGTGCACCTACATTTTAAATCATACAAAATAGTCCATGTGCATACAAAAATTAAGATCATATATTTAATTGAAATAGGATGAGCAACACATATATTAAGCTCATATATTTAATTGAAATGCACATATATATACATTGATTGTTCAACTCAAGAGCATGTCCATACAAAATTAAAAATTAAATGTATGTACATGTACATTTAAAATAAAAAATATGATGCATAATTTGCATGCGTACAAATCATTAAACTAAGCTATACATACATACATATACAAATTTCAAAATTTAAGAACTATTATGCAAATTTTTAATACATGCACATACATACTAAACAATAAACTTGAAACATTCACAAAATCTCATTTTATGTCTAACACACACACACACACACACACAATTTTTCAGCAGGAGAAATCATGATCTAGTAGATAGTCATAAATATATACTATTATATACTATTCATTATAAGTTCATAAATTCCACCAACTTCATAAATCCATGTCACTAAAAATATCCATATAGAACCAAAATCATAAATTCATGTCACTAAAAATATCTATTTGGAACCAAATTTATAAATTCATCACACAAAATATCCATCATTCACCAAATGTATAAATTCATAACTATTTAAGATCATTGTTTTAATTTATAAACTATTATGGCTCTCTACTGCATAGATATTAATTTCTTTGTGTTTTCCTTTTCAAAATTAGGAGTTCTCCTCTCCTCTATCCATTGTCGATGCTCATCTACGATCCCATCCATAGCCCTGACAACATCAACAAGGGTTTGCATCCTAGATGCAAACATCCTCACAGGAGGTGCGACACATTCTTCATTTTGAATAATGTTGATTTGAAAACTTTATTGATTTGAAAAATAAAAACTCAAAGAAAAGATCCCTATTAATTTTTTTAGAGCTTTCCAAAAATATAAAGAAGTCAAAAAAATTCCCTGTTTTGCAACCAAAATTGTGGATTTGTGAAAACCATACAAAAAATGAAGATTGGATTGTTTCGCATTGTATTTGACCTCCAAATTCAATTTGTAAAACATAGACCCCCATTAAAATTTAAACATATTTGCAAAATTGTAAAAATGTCTAAAAAATTAATTGATTTGCCTCTAGAAAATCAATTTTATCAAAATAATTAAAATCAAAATAACTTCCACAAAAATGATGATAAACCCTCAATTTTTTTACTACAGCCTCTTGAAAGGATGTGAAAGATTTTGTAAAAATATTGTAGAAAAATTCATAGTTGTGTAGAAGATATGAGTAAATTTGTAAAACCTATGGTTTTGTCCAAAAACTAACAAATCTACAACAAAATGTCAATAAAACATGCAAAAGGAAAGCTAGATCAAAGGATTCACATTAGCTTCACCAAATGTATCAATGAATAAATTTCATAAGGCTTGAGGTTAGCAATGATTAGATCAATAATATAAACCCAAAGAAGTTATGATTATATTATATCAATAATATAAATCCACAATTTTGGGTGTAAAATAGGGAATTTTTTTGACTTCTTTATATTTTTGGAAAGCTCTAAAAAAATTAGCAGGGATCTTTTCTTTGAGTTTTTATTTTTCAGATCAATAAAATTTTCAAATCAACATTCAAGATCAAATCAACATTATTCAAAATGAAGATTAGATTGTGCGACACATTCTTCATTTTATTTTATTTTTGTTTAGAAACACCTTTATTTATCATTTATTTTTTCAATCTATGATTCACCTTTTGTGGGATCATGAGGGTTTAAATTACCTTACAAAATTTTCTGTTGCACAACAAACTGGAATTTGTTCACCACACTAAATGAGAGGGTCACTCCCCTTTTCCATTTTCTAGCGAGTTGTTGCCCCTTGAGGGAGCTTCTTGCTCAATGTTGTGACTCCATGCCTAATAAGGGCCGCAATACCTTTTGGTCATGCCTCCAAACAACATTTTCAACAAGCAATTTTGTGGCTAAAAATGGGACTCTGGTGAGGTCATAATACTAAAGGGTATTGCTATTATGAAAATAATGAACTCAACCTAGGGGTTGAAGGATTTAGTCGAAGCATAGAGTAGAAGCTACAAGTGAGGATCCATTGAGAGGGAGGAAAAAGATGAAAATATACAGGAATGCACTCTTATTCTTCTTTTCCTTTTGTTATATATAGTGTAGTCTAAGAATCCAACCAGTGAGCTACCACTGTTAATGAACGTACAAAATGTCACAAGTAGTGTTTCAGTGTATTTATGAATGGGCTTGTTTAAATAATAGTTGTACTAGTTATGTTCTCAAGAAAGAATACAGTAAATAGTAGGTAAAATATATAGTTTAATTATTGTAGACATACAAAATTAACATCATTCACATTTCATCCATTCATCAGGTAAATCAAACTCAATAAATCAAATCTCTAAGGATCATCCATTTAAATTAAATAAATTAAATTTATTTAATTTAAACCTATCATTACCTCATTTAAATAAATCAATTTTTAATCAAATCCTCACATTTCATCTTTGATAAATCAAATCCATTAAATTCAGTCTCCTAAGGTTATCCATTTTGAATAAATCCACTTTGTTTAATTTAAGTCTTGCATCCCCCTTTGAATTAAATAAACAAAACTTTATTGAATTAAATCCCAAATGCATTTTCCATCCCTTTTGATTTAAATAAAATCAAAGTATTTAAGTCAAATGGGTCAAAAACATCTAACATCATCTTAACTAAGCTAATCCTGATTAATCTAAACTAACCACCTATCACATCCTCTAGCTTTTCCCACTTGCACCAATAAAGTATTTTAATTCATTTATAAATTCCTCATTTTCCCTCAACAAAGCATCTTTTGGGAATATTCTCCAAGTTTAAATTTGAAAACAAGTTGACTTGTCCCTTGCAACATGGCAATAACTTCCCTCTTACATGTCCCCCACTTGGCATTTATGTCACTTTTTCTCCCTCCAACAAGCGGAATTTGAATTTGAAAAAGGCGAACCAATCTCATTTATTAGCACATTGACCAAAACTTGCAGATCCCTCAACCATTCACAAGGTGACAAGTGGCTCCATCTCATTGGCTAAATATTTGTCCCACATTCATCCATTTGGCTTCTTTTCTCATCAAAATATTCTATAAATGGAAGGCTTGTTCTTCATCAAATCATCCTCAATCTCATGCAAAGTCACTCTCTTCAATTGAGAAATGATTTTTTCCACTTCACTCCATCTTCAAGGCATTGCATCATTTGAGTTTTAGCAAGGATTGGGAAAGGGTCACTTTGCACAAGTGACACCAATCCAATATGGGATAGGTATTCAATATGTATTTCATTCTTTTAATTAGCTTATTTTCTATCTTGTTCGTAGTATCAAGCATGTTGAATTATTCCATAGGAATATCACTCTATTTGCTTGTTTCAAATTCAACTCATGAAAAATGTGGTAGAATACTTTAGACTTGCAGATTTTGCAGTATACAATTATTAACACATTGCATTTTCTTTGAGAATGTTGCATTTGCATAAATGAATAGCAACTAGGATATATGACTGCATAGTCTTAGACATACCCAAGCATATAGAAGAGTTTATTTAATTGTAACAAGATGTAAAATCTAATGGAAAGATTTGTAACTACCATTGTTTATTTTGTACCCAAATTTGCATTATAACAATACGTAATCATTAAATAATCTTAGTCATTCGAGATAATACTAGCATTGATTTAGGCAGATCTTTATCCTTTTAGAATATAATGAAAGAAGAAGAAAGAAGAGAAGGGAAGAAGCATAGCAACATTTAGAGTGTAGTTACATTGAATGTCCATCTATACTTAGCGTAGCCATTATTCCATCTTATTTTTCTACCATGATAAAGAGACATTACCTTTATAAGCAACATCATCACTCATGAGATATAAATTTGTTATAGTTTGAAGGAAGACATGTTTTCTTATATTAAAATTAGGGAAAGGTCCTCTAAACCCATAATTTTAAGCTAAATGAGTAGAGAACAAAAGGCCATCAAGAACAAACAACTAAAAATAAGCAACATGAGGTATGCAAATCTCATATAGTATCCAAAAAAGTAAAGAAGGCACATAGGAAATGTAGACATGTCAAATTTACGTCATGCATAATCATATTCCATTCATCAAATAAATCAAGACTTTATTTAAATCAAACCCAAATCATATTCTGCCATTTTCTGATTTAAATAAATCAAATATTTAAATCCTAAAAGTCAAAATCATCTAAACACCATTAAGCTAACCTAATCATCATTAATTTAATCTAACCATGATTAAATGCTAATCTCATCCCCCTTGCATTCTCTAAATATCTCCACTTGCACAAGTAAATCAATTTTATTGATTTATTTAAAAACCCTCATTTTCCCTCAACATGACAAGGCCAACATAGCATTTATTGCTGTTTTTCTTGTCCCCCTCTTAAAATTTATTGCAAATTTGAATTCAAATTCTCCCTCTCATGGGCACTCTTCCCAAATCTTGCACAACCATTGGCGTATCGCCACTTGACAAGTGTCATCTTCTCATTGGAGGATCTTTAGTCCCACATTCACCATCTTGGCAAATCTATCATCAAGAAAATCTATAAAATAAGTCCTTCATTCTCATTCATGGATCCACAATTTTATGCAAGGATACTCTCTTAATTTGAGAACTCATCTTGCTCGTCATCTCCATTTGCATTTCATCATCTTGAGCTTTGATCAAGGATTGGGAAAGGGTCACTAGCACATGTGACACCAATCCACTATAGAATAGGTAACTTGTTGAGTGTTTTCATTATGTTTGTGGTTTTCTTTTATCCTTTGTCGCATTTTGGAGCATTTACAAGGTATTTCATAGGAGTGTTCTTGAAGGATTTGTAGATACTAACCCTTGTTTGAGATTAGTGTTTCAGATTTCAAAAGCACACTCACAGTTTGGCACTAGAAGGGGGCAGCCTTGGATAGTCTTTGGGCATTCTAACCATATGAAAGTCAAAATCACTTCATATCATCTATTAGTTGTTTTCTTATGTGATAATATCAATGCTTTTCCTTTCAATTGAAATGTTTTGAACGTTCTAACTAGCTAATACAATCATGTGGCAATCTTTGTCTTTTAGGCTTTTAGATTGCATTAACAATTCAAAAGTGTATTTATTAGCTTTCTAATAAATAGAAACTGCTGGTTCTTGACTAGAGAATGGTCAATTCTAAAGGTGCAACATTGATGGTAGATAAGTGGATTTGGTGTGTTGTAGATCTAAGTAGAAAATAAAAGTCATCCAAATCTATTTTGATTGACACAATAGTTTCCTTTTTATCATGTTCTGTTTACGTATCAGAATAGTAAAAAAAATAAAAAATTATACACTGTGATATTTCAAATAATAGGAGCATATGTACAAGGTGTCCATCACCTTTAGAAAGTTTGACTAATGGGTGTTGATTCACGTAGGCTCATTGTTACGAATTAGGGTGGCATAGGCTTTTATGTTTAAATGCTAGAAAGCCATTATAGCAAACAATTTACATGCCCTACATGTGTTTCATATTACACCCGCCTAATGCTTGAGAGTGCTTTTGCTCGCCGCCTTTTACACACCGACCATTTATGTCAGCTTGAAAGTTTCTTATTTGACATTTAAGATCGTTGGTTTTTCACCTACCCTCTGTAGTCACTTTGAAAGCATTCCCTGAAGCATGTCTTGTTTGCACGTAGGTAGGGAGGATGCTGGAAAGGTTATGAAATGCACAATTCTTGCGCCTTGTTTGTGCTTCTATACCATTCGGTCAAACAGTTATTGTACCTTGTCTATATTTCCATGCCTTGCATGAATCCCTTATAGGAGTGGTGCTCTTAAACATTGTGGATTTTGGCTTTACACCTGCCAAATACATTTACTGTATCATGTGCCTTGTCTGTGCTTCTACACCATTTGGTCAAACAGTTATTGTGCCTTGTCTATATTTCCATGCCTTGCATGAATCCCTTATAGGAGTGGCACTGTTAAACATTGTGGATTTTGGCTTTACACCTGCCAAATGCATTCCCTCCATGGTCTGTAAGTATCTTTGATTCACTGCTGTCCAAATATGCCTGCAAAATAGAATTGAAATCTTGTCTTTCCATGTCATTCACCCACCAAGTGCATTTAACTTTAAAAATCTCTTTGAGAAATCTTCTGGTCGCACCTATTAAATGTATTAGTTCGGGAGTTTCTATTGCACACCTTTTTTAAATCTTTATTCACATTACTTCTGGCGGCCTACATGGATCTTTTTGGTTTAAACATTATTGAAGGGTAGTAGTTATTAATGGTGGGAATGAATTTTCTTTTACATCCTATCAGACCACGTCTCTGTAGGGCATGACATTAGGTAGTTCACGTGTCTTCTCTAGGCATCCATAGTCTTTGATAGAATCTGCTAAAACAGCTGCAACTACAACCTCTTACAGACATTGACTGATGATGAGGCAACACTGTAAAGGTGGTGATATTTGATTTCTTGGAAATCTACTAAAGCAGCTGCAACCATAACATCTGATAGACATTGACTAATGGTGAGGCAGTGCTGTGAAGATGGTGATATTTGGTTCCTTGGAGTAAATGCTAAAATCATTCAAAACATTTAATATAGCAGTTAAGAGGGCACATTTATTGGATTAGAAGCTTTAATTTTGTGTTTGTAATCTTTTTTTTTTGATCTAACACTTCCTTTCTAAAAAATTGCATTTATGGTTGCTAACTTTCCGCATACTAATAATTATTCATTTGAAATCTTCTTTAAATGTTCGGGATACAATTTTCTTCACTTGCCTGCTGGCCACTATATTATGGCTTTATAATATGATGGTAATAATATAGAAGTTTTAAGAATTTATATATATAGGGTTTTGAAATTAGGTATTCTTTTATGAAAGTGAGGGTAAAGTAAAATTTTATTGAGATTAGTCATTGAGTTAATCATGTACTTTGACAATACAATTTTATTCCTTTTTTTCAAAAAGTTGGTATGTCTTATATATTTTAACCATATCTTACATCTTAACTCTTATTTATGTTATTTATAGGAAAAGCGAAAGGAAAAGGTACAAAACGAACAACGAAGGCACAAGGCACAAGGAAAATGAAAGGAGGAGATTTTTTTTCGAAAACTCAAAGTGTTTTGAAACGCTTTAAGTGTTTGTTCAACACTTTTCCATGAAATTGTTTGTCTTTTCACTTTAGGGCACTAATTTTCATTTGGGTCTAAAAAGAACAATTTGATTTTTCATTACAAAGGGCTTAAAATGAATCTTAGGACAAACTCACTAGATTTTGTTTGAGGTTAAGAATTGAACAATCAAAACTCACACTTCATTTGGTGCTTAAAACGAACTCACAATTGCTTTGAAGGCTATAAAATGAACAAGTGCTTGAATTGTGTGATTTTGTCTTTGGTGCATTTTGAGTGCGTATCCTCTCCCCTTGCACTTCGTGCAATCTAGGGTGCAAGAGAAACACTCTTTATTGCTTTGAAACACTTCGATTTGGGTTTAAAATTGAACATCTTGTGCGAGTGTGAGTAGAGGCATTTTCATGTACATTCTCTTTCTTTGTGCCATCAAAGATTGAACGAGTTATGGATTGTGTCTTTGTTTTGTTTTGTTTATCCTAGAGGGCCTGCCTTGGGGGAAAATTACTCACCCAAGGGAATGACTCAACTGGTAACACTCTAAAGCCAAGAGTATATCCAGCTAGGATATAAATGTGGGTATTGGTTAAATGCCATTATCACGCGGTTGGCTCCGATAAGATGGATTCGAAAGGGGACTCTTACTGAATGGGTCAATCTCCATGAATAGAAAGTCCTTACTAGAACCCATGTACTAGAATTTGCCAAAATCCTTAATCTATTTGTTGGTGCAAGAACGATCGTTCTGAAGCTTCCCCACACTTTTACGGTCTTTAGTAGAAATGGAAAACATGCCATGGGAGTTTCATAGGTGTTGATGCTTGGCTGCCCCATATAAGTGAGTGTCATGGAGGGGAGCCAGTGGGGTCAAGCATCTAACCATTCGCTAAAGATAGGCATAGCTAGACTTGTCCAAGTGGGGATTCAACAAATATTGTCTTACACATCCATAGGGCTTGTACTTGTCTTGGTTTGAAAACACAGTGTTGTATTTGAAAACATTTGCAAAACAAACATTCAACATGATTTTCAAAATTTCAAACCCTTTTGAAGACAAATATCATTGACTCAATCCATATGTTATTGCTTTCCCTTGGGATTCACGTCCTTAGAGGTTCCTAAGCATTGGATTATACCTCAATTTGTCTTCTTGAGTAAACAATAGGAAAACCCTTGCCTTAAGTTCATTGAATTTCCACATAAAATATCTTGTGGGGTTTAAAGAAATTAAGACATTGGACATCTTAGTTTGAAACTTTAATCAAAGAGAGTGTTTTTGGTAAAATAAAGCCATTAAACAAAGATAAGCAAAATGAATTTTCATGTGTGATTGAAGACTCACAAATCCCAAAGCAAAAATCATTGAAAATCCAAAAATGAAAGTTCAAATGAAATCAATCCTTGGTTACAAAGGTCTTTAGGAAGCATATGCATGCTCTTCAATACCCATGTCTAGGTAAACAAAGTGGTCTTTTTAGGTTCATCTAGGGATCAAAACAAATCAAACCTCTTTCATCCATCTTTCAAAACATCAAACATCATCTCATGAATAATGTTTTGAAAAACCTTGAAATCATCCTTGAAGTGATAGGCTTTATGACAAAATCAAGAAAACACCAAAATCATTGAGACCAAGTCCTTGAAACATTTATCAAAACACACCTTTGGATAGGAATGTGTACATGCATCCTTTTGCATATCCTTAGTCAAAGTCATCCAAATCATCTTGTCTAGCTTAGTGTATGTAGATGAATCCTTCTCCATATACTTAGTGAAACAATCATCTTGTTTGGGTAGGTGTGGGTAGTAAATGTACTCTCACACATATCAAATCATCATCCTTTGAACACAACTATCGCTAGATCATTATCAAACATCTTAGGGTCTTTTGTTTCAAATCAAGTAAATCAAAATCAAGATCAAGGACAAATTCTCAAAATCCAAAAAATCAAACCAATCAAAAATCCAAAGCCTAGTATTTCATTCAAGATTTATCAAAAGTCAAAACATCCATAACATCCACCTTTAAACATCACCATCATATCATCATCACATTTGATCCTAAAAGCATCCTAAAAACTTTCACTTTGGGACATGAAATAGAGATTAATCCAAGGAA
>VDFB02364503.1:0-46593 GCA_007258455.2 Sequoia sempervirens | reverse complement strand
GGGACATAGATACCTTGTTCTCTAGCATCACATCCTTTTCCACTATATCTAAGTTGTTTCATAAGATCATAACCTTTTCCATAAAGCATTTTCATCTCTTTTGGATTTGGTGGTTGTTTGTTGTTGAGTTCATCAAATTTGTGTAATTTTTTGTCTTGTGTTCAGAAGTGGTTGAGGTGGATGCATTTGAAAGGTTGTTTAAATTTTATGTTCATATTACTACTTTTTCATGTCTCAGATTTGAAATTTTGTTTATGATCTTGTACTCTCCCATGAATGTATGATTGAAATCCAAGGAACCCTAGTCATCTTCTCATAGCTTTGTGACTTGTTCAATGTGTTTGTCTTTGTCTTGCTATTATATAGGATCTACTTGTGTGGTTCGTGTTAATGTGTTTAAGGGATTCTCTTTATTTTTCTTGAGTTGTAAGACACTATAAGGCTCAAGATCAACATCAAGTGTGTATACTTTGTTGTTGTATATGTATTTCATTTTACAATGAAGAGTAGAAGGCACCCCATTCATTATATGAATCCAAGGTCTACCTAAAAGAGGATTATAAGAAAGTTCATGAGGCATAACATGAATTTTTTTTTCCAATGTGGCCTTCCCAATTGTAATAGGTAAAGTAATCACACCGAGCAATTTTTTTTCAAAATTTTCAAATCACTTAAGTGATAAAGAATTAGGTTGAATTTTTTATTTATCCACACAAAGCCTATCCAAGAGGCTTATGCTACAAAAATTAAGGGCTAACCTATTTCCAACAAGGGTTCACTTTATCCCTATTCATTTGTATTGAGATAGTATGATGAAAGCTTCATTTTGTTTTTGCACTTCCAAAGAGGGCAGTTCACTTTGGTGGAAAAAAATGTCAGCATTTATTCCTTTGATCATGGCTAATATGTCATTTGGTTGTGCATTGGAAGGGATAGGAAATTATTGTAAGGTTGTTTGAATCATGTTATGGTAGTGAGGTGAGGCTTGAATAAAGTCCCAAAATCATATCTTAGCAGGATCTTAAGTTGCTTAACAAGATCATACTCCTTTCCACGAGGAGGACCTGGAAAGATAGGGTTAGGTAGGATAGGATTAGGAACAAATAAGGGTGTTGGGGTTGGTTGTTCAATTGTGGATTATTTATAGTGTTATATGTATGAGCAATAGTATTATGACTTGGCTACTATGATACATTATTCTGAGGTGGGTAGATGATGAATTCGGGTTTGTTTTGAGTTGGATTTTTGTGTGATGGTGGGTAAAGGATGAGTTGAGGTTGAATAATATTAACATCCCTTAGCAAGTGAGAGTCTAGTGTTGCCTCTTCATCTTCTTCTAAGGACACTAGATCATTATTGTCAATGTTATCCTTTTCTTGTACCATGATATCCTTCCTAGGTGGAGATGTATTAGGAGAACTATAAACCAAATGTTCTTGGCATTCAAGGATTGGTTTTTCCAAAATGACTTCATCACAAGTAGGGGAATGATCAATGGTTAGATCTTCTTGTTTATCGATAGTGGGGAGATTAGGGGAAGGCTCTATTTGATTGTTATTTGTTTCTAAGGTCTCATTCTCTTGTTCCATATTATCTACCCTCATAGGAGAGCTTGTAATATGTTCATCCATGGTGATATTTTGTATGGAATTTTTATCACAAGTAAAGGATGCATCAAGAGAAGGACAACTAAGATTCTTTTGTTCAAATAGGCCTTTCCAAATGTTAGTGACATTAGGAAGGAAAGAGATAAGATTATCAATTTCAATCCACATGTCCTCTTGATGAATGTTATTTTCATGATCGTTCATGATTGTATCCTCTTTTACGAAAGGCTTCTTACAAGTAGGGAGATTATGGAGAGATGGATGTGAGATAGGAAAAGTGGTGGCTATGATCTCATTTTCATTTTTTTGAATTTCTTCCAAATGGGGATGAGTAGAGGGACAATCAAGAACCACAATGCTTGTATCTTATTTTAACAAGATACCTTCATCACTAATAGGAGAGGTATTAGGAGAACAAGTATGATTGCTATGATTGTCAACACTACCATCCTTGCAAATAGGCAATGTAATATTGAGGATTCTATTAATGGTTTGATGATAACTATGACTAACATACTAACATGTTTCTTAATGACCTCATTGTTGTAATCACAATTGAACTCATAAGAGGGTATGTTGTACTTATGCAATCCATTTTTAATCATATCAAAGCCACATCTTTTGAAAGAAAATATGCTATTAAGAAAAAGTAAAGAAAGTGTAATGCAATGAGCTAAAGTGAAATGTTTAAATACAATTTGCAGATGTGAAATAAGGTAATTTTTTGTTTGCATTATGCAAAAACCTAAAAGATGAAATGTTATAAAGGAAAATTTGAAATTGAATAATGCATGAAATGAACTAATTTAAGCTATATCTAATGAAATGCATGTAATAGAAACTTAGCCAACTAATATAGATAGTTAATTGAAGAAAAAAAAAGCAAAAAAATTGGGTTTTTAGTGTCGTAAAAGGAAGTTTCATGGGTTCAAAGGCACTAATTTTCCCAAGGTGGAAATTTTTTTTGATTGATTTTTATGTTTTATGTGTTGTATGATGCAAATGCTGAATTTCAGAAATTTTCAATGATTTGAGATGCAAAAATGCAACATATATGCACTTTCACTAATGAAAATTTTGAAACCCTAGGATACAAATTAATCCATGAAAACCTTAATGCAAATTTAATGCAAGCTAATTCTAGAATGATGATGGACTCCAAATTAGAAAAGAAGGTATTTAAAAAGAAAATTCATCATGGCAAGTCTCTAATTTCTTTATTTCATGCTTCATTATCTTATTTCATTATTTTGGTTTAATTATCTGTAAGGCTCTCTACCAAGGAAACCCCCATTCTTAACAATCAACATGCTCTCTCTCTCTCTCTCTTCTCTTCTGTGAAATTGTAGGTCTAGGTACTTTTGTTGTTTGAAATGATTAAAGACAGTTGCAACCAGTTGAAATTATAGTCTTCTGATATTAGATCAGCACTGTTAAAATACTTTGCAACATTGAAATCGAGGTTTCAAGTCTCGACACTTTATATAAACAGACCAAGAGCTCATTTCCACTTCTCGAAGCTTTCAAATTTGAAGTGGATCATATGCCATTATGTGGTGTATGAGTCTCAATTATTACATATTTTTAGATATTTTTATAGATTTGGATACCCATTTGGCTAAAATCAGCTTCAGTGCAGTTTTTCAAATCTGGGACTGATTTTCCCAAAATGACGAATGAGTCACAGTAGGCCAAAATTTTAGGTTCAACATTTCTAGTCCTTATTTCAATCTTTAACACATTTCTAGGTGCACCTTTTCTATTTTACTTTCTTGTTCTATTTCATTTGAATTTCTATTCATCTTTTTAGGTCTTTTTGCATACTACACTGTGTTTTCAAACACTTTGCATTTTCTATGTTTACATTTGGTAGTAAATCTCTTTTATCAATTTTCAGCCTTTAGGACAATCCCCTTTGATAGATTTTAGTCTCATTTGCATTGAAATATCAAGGGTTTGTTATTGACTGAAGTGTTGATCTTTGTCTCTCTCCTTTTAGGTGCAAAACAATAGAGGTGTAAGAGGTGGAAAAAATATTCATTCATTTTGGTGAACGTGACATTAGGTTCACCAAAATGAAACAAAGATTTTTGCTGCCTCTAGGGTTTTGCACCTAAAATGAGAGAGACAAAGATCAACACTTCACTCAAAAACAAACCCTTGAGATTTCAATGCAAATGAGACTAAAATATGTCAATTTTCCTAAAGGATGAACATTGATAAAAGAGATTCACTACCAAAGTAAACCTAGAAAATGCAAAGTGTTTGAAAACACAGTGTAGTATGCAAAAAGACACAAAAAGATGAATATAAATGCAAATAAAACATAACAGGAAAGTAAAATAGAAAAGGTGCACCTGGAAATGTGTTGAAGATTGGAATGAGGACTGAAAATGCTACTGAACCTAAAATTTTGACCTATTCGGACTCATTCACCATTTTGGGCGAATTAGTCCTAGATTTAGAAAACTATACTAGAGCCTATTTTAGCCAAATGGGTATCCAAATCTATAGAAATCTCTAAAAAATAGGTAGAGTGGGACTCATATGCCACTAATGGTGTATGATTCCACTTTGAATTTTCTAAAATCTCAAAAATGGAAACAAAAGCTCTCGGTCTACTTTTTCTGCTCCTCCCGATGTCTAGATCTGAAACCCTAATTCCCAAGGTTGTAAGTGACTTTTTGTGTATATTTTGATCTAGCCAATAAGGAAATGAGTTCAACAAGTTTTCAATCTATTCTTTAATCATTTCCAAACCTTCAAATTACTCATAGCTACAATCACACAAGGAGAGAAAATATTGAGTGTTAAGGCATGGGGGTTTTCCTTGGTCAAACCCCTTTTTAGGTAATTAAACCAAAATAATGAAATGAGATGATGAAGCATGAAATAAATCAATTAGAAAATTTCCATGATGATAGATCCTGAATTTTTGTAGCAATGGATGAAGAACCTACCCTTGAATGCCTTAGAAAACTATCTTCATGACTTAAAATGCTAAAACCCTAGTTTTTGTTGGTGTTTTCCTATTACACCTAAGGAATCTCTAAAGTGTAGCCAACTCCTACATTTAAGACCCTTAAAGCAAATGGCCAACTAACAAGATTACGGTGAAGACTGAAATCTTCTACTCTTTAGGCTCTATGGGACATAGGTGGTATTCCTTTTAGCATTTTATTTGACTATTTCAATAAATGACATAGCAAATCATAGATCAGTTCCTATAAGGGGTAAACAACACAATTCACTCAAAGGTTGGCTAATCTTTAAGCAAATATCCATCCATTTACTAGGAACATAGAAAATATCTCACATACATTCTTCATTGTAGATAATTTTAAAAGAGTTGTCTTCTAACCCTGAATCAACAGTCTAATATATTATTATCATTCAAAAGAAAATACCAAGACAAAAATACTAGTGTTTTCATCGATTGGGAAATGGAGTCATACATATTACAACCTGTCATGTAAAAATTCTTTAAACCTGATAATTATGGACTATTTCTAGAAGAACTTGCAATATGGAAACTCTTTGCACGTAATTCATCACTTCTTACCAAATTCTCAGTAAATAATCACAAGGTCATGACCTCACTTAAACATTTAATTGATTCATTGAACCAAAGAAGAAATGAAGACATGCATTCAAATGAAACATCTGAAGATGAACCAAATATACTTGATATTATATTCAAAACTTGTTGAATGGCCTAAGAGAAGAGTAGATAAAATAAGTATGGAATTTACTTTTGATCCAGTAATATCTACAAATCCATTTAAGATTTTCATATGCAAAATTCAAAGCCCAAGACAATTCTACTATCCTATTTTCTGGTATTCTACTACTTTCTAACCCTTTTACATATTAGACCTGAAGACTCCAAAATGTTAGAACCCCCTACAAATGAACCTTGAATTCCCTTTTATAGAACAAGGGATCCAACAAGCTTTAGGCGCAAAATGCAGTTACATTACAAAAATTTAATTTCATATCTCATTTCAGCTGCATTTCAAAATTCCCCACATGATAATTCTATTGAAATGGGGAAATCCAAAATTGCCACAATAGCCATGACAAAGAAGCAAAGTACTGCCAAATTTTTCCTCAACTACCATGTAAGTAGCTAGACCAATGCCCATACCACCACGAGGGAACACAATCAAAATCCAACACTCCAAAAATATTTGATGCATGTAGAGAGAAAAAGACCACCACCAAAATCATTTATCAACACAAAAAAGCTTATTCATCACCATCTTTTCACTAACTAGGATCCCTTTTACTAGCAACACACACACCATGATACACACACCCACTTCCTATTGTGGTGAGGGTTGGGGATGAAAATTCAACCCCTTCCTCATCCTTTTCTTGCTTTATCATGGCCCCATCATGCCTGCTCAAAGTCTTGACTATTAGAGGTTGAACATATAACACCTCAACTCTAGGATACAAAGCTCGACCTAGGGTCTCGAGGTATTGACGGTAGCCAGATTCTATCTCCATCTTGGTCTCTAATGAACTCTTCATGATGTTGATGGGTGAATTTTATCATCCAAAGGAGCCATGACCATACCAGAGCTTGTGTTGAACTCTGCTAGAAGGTCCAACAGTCTCTTATCCTTTTGCTTACACTACCTCTGAGCTCTCAGCCTAGCCTCTCAAATGACAGCTGCATCTGGTAGCAATAGGCACAAAGCCCCTTCCCTAGACATCCTCATGGGTGCATTGATTTTGTTCTAGGTCCTCATCATGGGACCTCTACAAGCTTAGTCAGGAAGACCTCCATACTAGAACCGACGGAACACCAATCTTTCTCATTCTACTACAAGAAAGTAGACACTCAAACTTTGGCTCTTTGCACAAACTTTAAGACTTGGCAATTAATTTCTATGGTGAAAATAGAAACTCACCACTTCTATTTATTGAGCAATGTGATGATATCAATTATGAATGCTTAATGAAAAAAAAACATACAAATTGGGCAATTCATTAGCATGCATATTGTCACCATTTAATTCCTGAGTGCACAGAAATTTGTAGATTACACTTCATGATTGCCAACAATTAAGTCTCCACAAGCACGAAGATAAATTTGATCGCACCCACAAAGAGTATATCATTAATTCCCATTTGTTGTAGAATGAAATAGCTATCACATGCCATTTCATCAACTTTGAATATCATTTTTTGATCTCATGATGAGATGGTAGATCGAATAACTTCATTTAGGTTGACAATGTTTGAAATCCAGTGGTGCTTCACTGATTTGTCCTCATCTAATGGTATTAACCCACCTCAAATGATAACTTCTCCATTGGAAAGCTCTTTTTATCTCACAAACTAAGTGGATTGATCCATGTGTCGATATCTCGCTGATCTCAAGGCTTTTAATGAGCGTTCACTTTCTCCTCGTGAGCCAGTAGGGAATGGTGGAGATTTATCCCCAACATTTGATCTTGGTTGTTGATTTAAAACCATGGGCCATGAGCTTGATAGTGGAGACTAGGCCCCACATTCATATGAAGACATGTGTCTTCATTTTCCTATTCTCGCACTACATAACTGGCTAACATTTATTACATGTGAGTTGGCAGGGTACAATTAGGATCTGTTCCCACATCCTCAAATCTCAAAACCTGCACACATGGAAAGGTTAGAATTTAATAAAGGGCCTTTCTCATGCCAACTATGACATGAACGTCATAGGCTGATGACTTAAGCTAAGATCATTGGGGAAAATTAAAACTTGACTTTCAGAAATAGCTAAGGCCGATGGGTCGAATGGGTCACCAACACTCTCAACCAAAGGGGTCAGTATGAAAATGCATACGATGGCTCAGGTTATTACTCAAAGAACTAGAAACTGGTAGGGAAGGTCAATGCAATATTAGAAGATTTGAATGCTTTCAAAGGAAAAACCCTACTCATATATGAGCACAAGGGTTTTGTGTGCCAACTGGGTCTATGGGCTGCTTAAAAATTAACAAATTTTGGAAGCTCCATTAGTTTGCTCAACTTGAGATGGATAATAAATGATGAATAAATAATGAATGAATTATGAATTAGGGTTTAAATCCTTGTTTATATAGGCAATCCACCTAAAATTCCCATTAATTTGACCCCTAAGGATGACATTGAAGAACACTAAACTTAAAACCCAATTTGTCTCGCTCAAACCTCAAAAATGGCCCAAATGGGACTCATCCGCCATCTTGGGTGACTTAGTCCCACTTGGATGGGACTCATTCACCCAAAGTGGCAAATGGGTCCCACAAGGGCTCTTTTTCCAACTAAGATGTTGGAGAGTGAAGAAATTAGGTTTATATGTTGATATAGTTGAGTCTTTGATCAAAATAAGCCTCGAGATACACAATATGGGGTCATAGGAGCCTATTAATGATGATGTCAAGGGTAATTAAGGATAGGGACACAAAGTTCAATGTGAAAGTGTGATTAAACACAATTTACAACATTGAAATGAGGTACACATACCCTAGAAAGGAACAACATCCAATATGAACATGTATAACACATTACAACACTAGATTAAAAATAAGTTTAATTTACAAGCTTCCTTCTAGATAATGTGAGAATGAAATTAAATACATTTTACCATATTGAATTAAGGGAAAGATAGGTCCATTAGACTTAAATTCATAATAAAAGTCCAGAAAAGTGTGAAAGTCATTCACAACACTTTACAACACCTTTACAGGACATTGATAAATGCATTTTATTCAATTTGCAAGGGCCTGTGACCTAATGTGGACGTGTAAAACACCTCACAACACTAGATCAAGGCAATGTTAAGTCCTATTTATCATTAATTATTCCCATATCAAGCTAGGAGTACATTTTCTATGCTATAGGAACCAAAATGGTTCACGTCAAGTTCACCAAAAATGTACGAGAGGGGGACTAACCACATTCAAGGCCCCAAGTCACAGATATCCAAGAGTGGAAGGCTACTCTAACTTACCTCACTCTAAAGGGGTGTTTTGAAATGAGGGCAAGAATGATGAGGACTATAAGGTCCTTCAATCACTCTATAGACTCAAAATCCAAAATGGGGCTAGGCAAGCTAGTTTTTGGGTTCAACATTGTACCTGAGGTAGCTCTATGTCTAGGCACAAAAGCATGGTTCTAGGATGATAGTACGATGTGGTCATATCTCTTTGGTGAGATGGATTCCATATGACCAGAGGACAAAAAACATAGTACAAACCACCATAAAACAAGATGATAGCCCAACTAGTTATTTCTTAGGGGAACAAAAAATAACTATGAAGTAGGAAAGATACAAATGAATATGATAAAGAAAATATATTAAAGCTAAGGTGATGAAGATAATCTCAAAAAATATCAAATTCCCTAGCTCACTCCAAATGCATGCCCACCTACAAACAAGAAAGAGGGAAAATTGTTTAGGGATGTATAGGGGTCTTCCTCAATAAGACCCCTATTTTGTTGTTTCCACATCCATGGACAACCAAGATAGCAATGATAGGGAAATGTATGATAAAGGAGAAAATAAAGTAGAGAACAGAATAAATGCTAAAAAATAGTAAAGTGTTATTGAACCAAATCATAGAGGAGAGGAGTGAAAACTTTACCACCTCCATCAAGATCTCACTAGCCAATGATGAATAAAGAGAGCTTGAAAATTCACCACAGCCTCAATTGTGATGAAGGGAGGTGTTGCAAACCTCAATCCCCTACTACAATGGCTTGTTCCATGGTTTCTCTATGGATTTTATGGAGTGTTTTTGCTACAATGGAGTGTTGAAGTGCTACTTCAAAGTGAAGTGAAGGCTGAGAATGCTTGAGAGTGCAAGAAGTGCTTGCTAGAATGCTTAGAGAGTGAAATGGAATGAGAATGGATCAATTTGAAGGAAAAATGAGCAATAATAAGCTATTTTCGGGTCGGTTAGTTGAAGAGGGAAGTTACAATTCACTCCCAATGGGAAGTGTAACTCCTCTACCAACTTCATACATAGGAATCTATCGGGGACGTAAGCATTCCACACGGATGTCTACGTGTCATACGAGAGTCCCCAAAAAATATTCCTCTACCAATGCAAAATATCGATGCCAAATGGAATGAAGGTAGCAAGATGATGTGGAATTTTTCCTTCAGATTTGGTTTTCCAAGGTGAGGAAGTGTAAAAGGGTAATTTACATAAGGTGTTCAAATTCTCTCCTATACACAAACTCTACATCTTTAGAAAATAAGACAAATGGTGGTGCTGCAATCTTACTGAAATCTTATATATTAGTAGCCAGCATGGCCAAGGAAGCTTCTTACATCCTTTTGTTTTTGAGGTATAGGTGTAGTGTCAAAAAAAGTATCCCTTTTCCACACTTAATTTGGGAATAATTAATAATAAAACAAGCCTAATGTTGCCTTGATTTAGTGTTGTAATATGTTTTTCATATTCACATTAAGTTTAGGGCTCTTTTAAATTAAATAGACTTAATTATGCCTTATTTAGGGTGTTTTAAGGTGTACCTTTACACTTTCACACTAATCTAGGGATTTATTAAGTGATTCAGGTTAATTTTCCTTAATTAGCCCCTTTAATTCAAATCCAAGCCTAATTAAATGCAAATTTTATGTGATAAAACCCGAAATTCATAAATGCCATTTCACAACACTTAATTTTGGAATATGTGTGTCCTAGGTAGGTGACCTAGGATCCATTTGACACATGGTGAATGGGTCCTCACTTAGTCCTAGAACCCTATTTTTACATGACATTTCACCTTGTTCAATGTGTGTCCTAGGTGAGTGGCCTAGGACCCATTCATCATATGGTGAATGGATCCTCACTTGGACCCCTCTTTGAAATATGTTTTTGGTGGTATTTTAATAATTTCAAATCTATAATTCAATGTCAGCTTGTGATATTTGAATTTCAAGAATTAATGTTATGTATAAATAAGAGGTTATTTTACTATGTTTCGCTAAGCAATTTTATGAGCAAGTTGATGATAGCAAGGTTTATGATCAAGAGTGATTTCAAGAGCATTCAAGAGAGGATAACTTCATAATTTTTTTGTAGAAATCAAGATCCATTCATCATGTCAAATTTATGTGGAGTCATGCATGTTTTTGTAGCTAATATGTTAATGTAGTTTTGATGATTTAATCAAGCATTCAAAGTATCATTTCAAGAGAAGAGTCAAAGTAAAGATCCACATCTATTGAATCCATTTAATGCAAGTTGTAGACCTCCATTATCAAGGTTCAAAAAAGGGTTTGGTGAGTTGTGGCATAGAGTTGTTCATTCATCATTCCTTCATGTTTCATTTTTTCATTTCAGGTTTTAATTACCAAAATGGGGTTTGACCAAGGAAAACCCCCATTCACCTAACAAACAATTTTTATTTTTTTTTCATGTGTGGCTTTAGATTTTATGTTGAATATCATTTGAAGAAAAAATTACAAAGTTGTACAAGTTGTCAAAGTTGTCACCATTCTTACAATTTCATGAAAACTCTTCTTTAAAAAATATTTTTGACTATTCAACAATGAAAATCAAGAATCTGGGAATGCAGACACAAAGTAACAAAATCCAAAATTTTATTTTTCAAAGCACTAGGAAAGACCCATTCACCATAGGGTGAATGAGTCCCCAGTGAGCCATGAAAAAACACTTTTTACAAAAGTTACACATCATTTATCCCTTTCAAACTCTCCCTAAAGTTTGTAGGTTCCATCAGTATTATGTTTAAGCTTCTAAATGCACTTTATAACTTATAATTTAGAGTTTATTTGGTGGTATTATCCCCAACGTACTATTTAGCCTAGACCCTCATCCTAGAAAAATGGGAAATTATTGATTCATACATTAATTTGACTCACCTTTTGGTTGATAGTCACTTCATGGTTTGATCTCATTTCTTGATTGAAATAGTAGAGAAATAAGGTTGTTTATTTTGGTGTATAGGAGTGAATTTGCACCCCTTTAAAAAATTCCCCTTTTACACTTCCTCACCTTAGAAAACCAAATCTAAAGGAGAAATTCCACATTAGCTCATTTCCTTCATTCTAGTTGACATCTATCTTTTGCGTCGGTAGAGGAATATTTGCTCGGGACACCTAGGTGGTGTGCAAACATTTGTGCGGCATGCTTACATCCCTTAGAGATTCCTGCATTTAAAGTTGGCAGATGCATTACACTTCATGTTGGGAATGAATTGTAATGTCCCTCTTCAACCAACCGACTCAAAAATTCCTTATTATCACTCATTCTTCCTTCAAATTAATCCATTCTCATTCAATTTCACTCTCTAAGCATTCTAGCAATCGCTTCTTGCACTCTCAAGCATTCTTAGCCTTAACTTCACTCTAAAGTAGCACTTCAATGCCCCATTCAAGCAACAACACTCCATCAAATCTATAGAGCAAGTGTGGAACAAGCCATTGTAGTAGAGGCTTGAGGTTTGCAAAACCTCCCTTCATTGCAGTTGAGGCTATGGTGATCGTTCAAGCTCTCTTTCTCCATCATTGGCTAGTGAGCTCTTGGTGGAGGTGTTAACATTTTCACTCCTATTCTCTACGATTTGGTTGAGTAGCACTTTACTATTTTTTAGTGTTTATTATGTTCTCTACTTTCTCTTCTCCTTTATCATACATTTCCCTATCATTTCTATCTTGGTTGTCTATGGATGTGTAAACACCAAAAGGAGGGTTTGACTAAAGTAAGCCAATATACAACCCCTAAAAAATTTCACTCTTTTGTCTGTGTAGGTGGATGTGCATTTGGAACTAGCTAGAAAACAGGCTCTTTTATGACATTATCTTTGTCACCTTAGCTTTAATATATTTTCTTTATCATATTTTTTTGTATCTTTCCTCTTTCATAGTTCTATTTTGTTCCTCTAAGAAATAACTAGCTAACTTGTCAACTTTTTTCTAGCAACTCGTATTGTGTTTCTTGTCATCTGGGCATATAGATGCCAACACACCTAAGAGATTCCAATGCACCACCCTATCATCTTGGAACCACACTTTTGTCCTCAGACAAAGAGCTAACTAAGGTATAGTGTTGAAACTAAAAACTAGCTTGCCTAGACCCATTATGGATTTCAGTTCTATGGAGTGATTGAAGTACCTTATAGTCCTCATCATTCTCATCCCTCATTTCAAAACACCCCTTTAGAGTGAGGTAAGTTAGGGCATCCTTCAGCTCTTGGCTCTCCATGACTTGGGGCCTTGAATGTGGTTGGTCCCCCTCTCTTACATTTTTGGTGAACCTAACATGAACCATTTTGGGATACTAAAAGCTCCTTTCCTCATATTCTAAGAGTTTTGTAGGTGTGAGTGTTGTGATTCCTTCACCTTACAACCCAACCTGTGACCCCTAGTAGGCATAGTTGGAAGGTTCCAAAAGTGTTGTGCAATGAAACCTTAATTGGGTCACTATCCTACCTTGCAACCTTTAGAGGGCCGAGAGAGAGTTTCATTCATTACGTGCAATGGACTCTTTCTTACATCAACCTATCCCCTCTACATAGCCTATGAGAAATGGTACAGGTATAACTATCACCTCATAGGATCTGCCGATGGGTTTTAATAGGGAACCATCTCCTCTCTACATCCCTGTTCAAATCAACGAAAACATGATAGTAGGTGTTCTCATTAATCTGACATCTCAAGTAAACATTATAAATGAGGAGATCATGCTAACCAACTTTTTCCATAAAGATGGGTGTGATGCACCTATAAACACCATTTGCATGCATGACAAACTTTTTGTACCCCCTTTGGGTAGTATTGTCTTGTTAGTTTTGGTTGGACCTAAATCCATGAAGATTTTGTTCAAAATAATCCCTATACCTAAACTCTTCATTGTAAAGTTGTGTATCCCCTAGTTAGTATCTATTAATTCCATACCCTCGGTTGTGCATAAATGTCTAAAATTTATCCACAAGGTTTTTGTGCACATGATTCATGAAATGGATTATAAACCACTGGTTGCTCATGGTAGCTACTCCTTGGATTACTCTTGGTGTGTACTTGTTGGTCCTCTTCTCCCTAGTAAGAACCTTTTGTATAGAACTTATTAAAATTACAAGAGAGGGTGCTTGATGCCTAGAGTGAGATACCCTCCATCACCTTATGTTGTTTCACATAGGGATTGCTTAAAAGCTGACAGTGAAGTTGCCAAGGCATGTAAAAGGGAAGAAGAGAAGCAGTCTTGAGATCCTCCTTTCTCTTCTATTGTTCAACCTAAAGCTTTCTCTCACCCTATTGTGTCTCCATCAGATTCCATTCTACATTTGTGAGAGAATCCTATGGTGCCCACTTGGAAAAATCCCAAGTGTTCCATGTTTGATCTTCTTATTTTTCCCATAGAGCCTAGGTCCATTCAATATAGCAGGAAGAAAGGTCCCTATGGGAAATTGTTTATTTCTTGGCTTTTCTGGCCTCCTACCACTTTTGATCCCAAAGCAGTAAATGGGAAGATGCTCACTATCGAGGCACTTGTGCCGACTCCTCCTTTTGTTTCCCAGTTAGCTCCTCCTACTCTCTTTCAGGAGTCTATTCCTCCACCGAAAATGGTTGTAGTGGACACTCCCATGGCCGAGTAGGAGACTTCTATTCCTTTACATCCTTTGGCATCCAGTTTGAAGAGTTGCAAAAACCACCTTGCACATGAATGAAAGTGTCGATGAAGGCTCTTGGAGCTGAGCAGGCCACCTTGTAGAGGAAGGAAGAGGATATGACCACCCCTGTATCAGGGCCTCCTAACACATCCTCCTCTTCCCTCCCCTTTGCTTCTGTTCAAACTAGTTTAGTCTCATTTCTAGCTTTCGCTATGAGTACGAATGTGCCTGACCCCAAAAAGGTGCAAGTGTTCATTGCTCCTTTGGTGGGGCCAACCTTGTTGATGTCCCTTTCAGATGTCCCTCCTTTCTCAAAACCCATAGATATGTCAAATACTTCGGTGGTATTTGTTGTAGTTTTCTACTCCTCTTCCTTTGCACTTATCGCCTCATCTATGGAGAGTTCACATCCCCTGGAAAAGTAGAAGGTGTAGGGTAGTCCTTCCAGCAATGGAGGATGTAAGAGGAGCTCACCTTCTCTAAAAGGTGGTCTCATGCTAACTTGTTATGTCCTAGTGATGGAACCAATCCTGACTTCTCTTGAGTTTTTCACCGCTCTTGAATCACTCAGTGTGCGTAGCGGTGAGTCTCAGGTGCAACATTCTCTTTCTGTTGAGGCAAAACATGGCACTCCTATAAATTGCATTTTTAACTCTCTTGATGAAGTCCTAACCTTATTAGTGATCTTAGCAAAATCGTTGACCTTAGCTCCACAAGAGCTTAGTGAATAGAACCTTGCGGGGCCCTCTTCCTAAGCCCTTTTTGTGGGAGGATTGGAAGCTCCCCCTCTTAACATTCTTCCACTGCAGGCTCATCCTCCTCCCTATGGTGATCTAGAGTTGGAAGTGGTTAACCTCTTGGTCAATCAGTGTTAGAGGGAGGCCCCTTCATTATCTTTAGATTAGATGTGTGTGTGTTGTGATTTGTTCCCCCATGATCATTCTATGTGTTCTTGGATGACCCTTGTCACCCTTTTTGGTGCTTGGATACAATTGTAGTTTTTGTCTTGTAAAACTTCTTCTATTTGTATCATCATTCTTACATGTTTGTGATTGATTTTCGATAAATTTGGGACAGTACATAGTGTTGGGGGAATTTAGGATTCCCTTCCATGTTGACCCAAATTTAAATTTCTATTTTATCTTGTAGTGCATTCTTTACATGGTTTGATATAGTAGGGGGTTGATGATAATTCATTCTATATACAATTATTATACTTATATATATTTACGAGCAATTCTGACATCAAAATATTAGACTACCCTTGTGCCCTTTGTTTCTGTTCATTTCTTTTTTTCACTTTTCTTATCTTTCTCTCTTCTTTTCTTGAGTTTTCCCTCTCATGTGTGACAACACCCCTTCTATGATACTTCAATTTTTAGACAACACACTTGTTTCCAATGAATCTTTTCTCAAGAATCTTTATAAACCTTTTTTCAAAGAATCACATTCTTGACTTGAAATCCTAATGGAATGTGTTTCCTTCATCATGGGTTTGTATAGAAAGAACTTGAGATCCTTTCCTTTGAGCCGGGAGAAACTTTGACCTTCCCCTGATGTGGGGGTATTTCCTTCCTTTTGAATTCCTTGATGAAGTGAACATCTTTTGGAAGGATTCCTTGATAATGAATCAATTCAAGAAAGAAACATCCCTTTCTAACATGTTCTATCTATGGGTAGACATGTTGCTTTATGGGTACACCTATGAAGCCACTTTCCAACTCTACGGAGTCCTCTTTTTGTGGGTTTCCTCCATGTGAGAGATCTTGGGGGATGCCTCGTTTGAGGTCTACAGGCTATAAGGAAATTTTATGGGTTTCTTTCATGTGAGAGATCTTGTAGGACACCTTCCCTATAGGTCTGTAGGCCTGTAGGATGCCTTTTTGGGTTTCCTCCATGTGAGAGATCTTGGGGGATTCCTCCCTACAGTTCTGTGAGACTTTAATGTTATTTTTTGGGTTTCCTCCATGTGAGAGATCTTAGGGGACTCCTCCTTGCAGGTCTATGTGTCAGTAAGTCACTTTTATGGGTTTCCTTCATGTGAGAGATCTTGGTGGATACCTTCCTTGTAGGTCTATGGCCCTATGAGGCACCTACTTCTTGGGGCTTCCTTCATGTGAGATATCTTGGGGGTCACCTCCTTGTAGGTCCATAGGCCTATAAGATGCTTTCATTCTATAGCTTCATAGTTTTATGGGGCTATGAAGTCCTTTACTTGTCCTATTCATTCAGGTTCGCCAAATTGTGGTTTGCTTCTTCAATGGTTTAGGTATAAATTTCTAACCCTATTCACTCTTTGATCTACTTTATTGAAGCACTCATCAGTATTTATGCTTGCTAAAGTGGGGCCAAAATGTATAGGAGTGAATTTGCACCCCTTATGAAAATTCCCCTTTTACACTTTCTCACCTTAGAAAACTGAATCTGAAGGAAAAATTCAACATCACTACTAAATTTGACTCCATTTTCTGACAAACATTTGTTGGTCATTCGACAAATATTTGTTAGAAAAGTGACAAAATGACAAAAAAAATGGTCAAAATTCTGATGATGCATTAAACGTCGAAATAACAGCGCAGATTCGCTAGTCATCAGCATCATAAAATGACTCGGATGTTTCTCAGAATATCGATGAAAACTTCATGTATCCAGTGATGAATTACAACCAAAATGCAATTGCAATGGCTCTTTTGAAGCATTGAAACAACACCAGAAGTTCATTGCCATTTCGACGAAATGGGCTAGGAGTTACGATGAAGCCTTCATTGCAGCTAAGCAACTTCGTCAGACCTTTTATGTGATTCATCGGTGGCTTTCATCGAAATTGTGATGAAATGGGAAAGGAGTTACGACGAAGCCTTCATCACAGCTAAGCAACTTCGTCAGACCTTTTTTGTTATTCGTCAGTGGCATTCATTGAAATTGCAACAAAATGGACAAGGAGTTACGACAAAGCCTTTGTTGCAGCTAAGCAACTTCGTTAGACCTTTTCTATGATTTGTCGGTGGCCTTCATCAAAATTTTGTTGAAATGGGCAAGGAATTACGATGAAGCCTTTGACATAGCTATAGCAACTTCGTTGGACCTTTTCAGTGATTCGTCAATGGTTTTCGTTGAAATTTTGACGAAATAATGCAATTTTTTTAAAAAAATATTCATTGAAATGTACCATCACAGAGACTCTTGGTGATGGCCATCAAAGCTAACCCATCGGTGAGAGATGAATCATTGGCACAGGATAGAAAACTCACTCTGATAGTTTATGTCTTATCGATGACTTCCATCGGCAAGACCGATCCAATGTCACAATGATCTAACCTCTTCAAGAGTTTTAAACACTATTAGTTATCAGCAAGACATTATGAGGGTCTCGCCGATTAAACAAGTGTCTAAGAGAAAGTAAAAAAATGGAACCAATTAATTTTCTTATTTTGGGGTACTTTAAATCATAGAATAGATACCATCTTCTTGTGTATAATGTACTTATATTCAGATTTGAATTTGAGACCAATTGTCATTGCACATTCCATTTTATTTGCACGGAATATTCTATAAGCAATATATTGATAATGCCAAATGATTTATGGTGTTGTACAACTCTACCTATCATCACAGTTCTATGGTTCCCCTCAAGAGAATCCTGTAAAGAAAAGTTTACAATACCAAGTCAAATAATATGAAAAAGACTTACTTCCATACAAATTAAATGATTATTCTCACAATGGCAATTGTCTAATTACAACAACAATTCCATGAAAGCTTATCCATGCTTCATAAGAGATGACTGATCATACATACAGACTGCAAGATGCATAGAAAAAACATTACACTTCAGAACAACCAAGGGATAACAAGGGAAGGAGTTAAGAAACATCTAGATTGAAGAGAAAATGTGTAGGGAAAATGCTGAGCAATGTCAAGAGAACAGAGCTTGTAGAACATATTCTTGACCTAATCAAGCTCTTGAACAACTTAAACAAAATTAAAATACTAACACATACATGAGACATGTAATGAACTTCCAATATCTGCTATCTTTTTCATTAATGCAGAGGTAGGTAAAGGAGAAATAATTATAATTGTAACACTATTCATAGTCCAGTAAATTATGTTCATAATTTGTGTTCAATGGACCTCAATTTTATCATTATACTACCCATCTAATACCATATTTTAATCCAGGGTTCAACTATCTCAGATCTAAAAAAGCAACTTCAATTAACCATTTAAAGTACTATAAAATAAGGTAAGACTTTTACTTGAGAAATATTGGGTATACTTGTAGGATTAAAGTTCTCGTAATCATTAGGATTTATTGGCACACAGACACAACCTTCAACATATGAAGTAATGTATGACTACAAGTTAGTGAAATGGTCCTTAATATGTGACTGGTTTGCAAATTGATTTGTAGAAAATAGGTTACAAACAAATCTACATGAAAAATTGTGAGGACAATCTACTGTAATCATCAAAATAGATGAAAAGTGCAAAGGAAAGAGCCAAGCTACATCTCTAGAGCCTAAAAAAAACACATACAACAAACATAAAAAAAAGAACAAACTAGTTTCTAGATGAATACAAAATGGTGTCTTCAGCAAGTGATTCTTATGCTTTCACAACTCACACAAGACATTAAGAAGATTTTAGTGTTCCTCTGTGAAATTAACTACTTACAGAATAAACCCAGAAACCAATATTATATACCTCCATGTCTAGCCAAGAGTAGGTATAAGAGAAAAAAAATTCCTCAATGCAATGCCAAAAAATATCAATGTGTGTGTAGGTTTGTATTACTCAAAATATCATTTCACTACCTAAGGAAAAATACCAAAGTGATGTTTTAAATTTCAATCTTCACATAGGCTCCCATACTACTACACATGCATATACAAGCATTATTCAAGCTCTAAAGTATTCAAATATTAAGGATTTAATTAGCTATAAGATGGAAAGTTGTTGTTTAGACATAATCCATCATCTTTTACAAATCTTTATTCACTCCTACCACTTCAGATAAATTTGTGTAAATGAGACAAAAATGTGAATCTTTTATGACAAAGAAAATTCTTAAAAGGAGGGGGGGGAGAGCAAAGGGTAGGGGGCAAGAGAATGCTTGAATTTATAGCAAAGTATAACATTTTTATCATTATAACAATGAAATTAATCTTAAGTTTGAAGCATTAATATTATTTACAACATTTATGATCAAGAATGAATGTAAGTAGAGAAACTTTCGCATACCTGCAGATCAAACAAAATTTCATGGTTAAGTCGAAGCCTCCCATCAACAACAAGATTCAAATGTCTGTGTATCTATCTCAATCGAGCCTCTAAACCCTTCAAAGCTGTCAATTTTTCACTAACCTATTATGCACAAAAGTCAAATTCTAGAGTTATGTCACCACTAAAAATAGAAGAAACAGAGCTTTGAAACCAAATACACACACAACACAATGTGGTATTCATACAAAGCCATACAAACAAACTAAACTTAGAACATTGGAATGGAAACAACTTCAAATTATGATGTAGAGCATGGATTCAGGGTATAGAGAATCATTTTTCTGCCACCATAGTGAAAATTTGGCACTTTCTTTCATCGTTGCATATTGGTTTGATGCTTCAAACGATGCATTTATTATATTGAAAAGTGCATTACCTTATTGAGCTTCTTTTTGTTTCGAGAACAGTTTAATATTCTCTACTTAACAGGGCCAACCACATGATGGTGGAAGCTCATTTGGACCCTCCCCCCCTCACATCACTCTCAATTCACCATACCCAATCATATGATATTAATCATTCATTCATCCATTAATAACATATAAAATTCAATAATTCATCCATTAATAACATATAGAATTCATTCATTCATTCATTAATAACATATAGCATTTATTCATCCATTAATAACATATAACATTCATTCATTAACATATAACATTCATTAATTAATATATTCACATTCATTCATTAACATATAATATTCATTCTTTCAATTTTTACATATTATCAAAATATGGTTGTCATGATATGATTACAATCACTTTTTTTTTGTTTCTTTTTTAAAGCTACAAAAATATGAAGTGGAATATCATTTTCTAATTCATTTGTCACCCCTTTAGTTGTTCTATCCTCTACTTGTGATCTTAATATACACCAAGTCATCTACTCATGATGTGGACACCACTGCAAGGGGGGGCCTAGTGTAATAACAAAGAAATGTTAAACTGATATGTTTTATTATTATTGTTACAAGTATTGCATTAATTAAAAGAACATTAGAGTGGTTCTCTTTACTTGATGGGTCCACATCATGTTCCTGAACTTTTTTTATAGACTCATGCTCAACATGTTGAACACCCTCCAAATCCTAATCTGCAGTTGAAGCACGAAAGGTTAAATTAACTAATACACCAATTGAAATTAAATATGTTTAAGAGAACATGAGAGTGGTCCTCTTTACCTAATGGGGCCATATCATGTTCTTGATCTTCTCTAGCTTGATCATGCTCAACACATTGATCACGCTCTACATAATCTAAAGTTGAAACATGAAAGGTTACATTAATTAATACAACAATTGCAATTAAATATGTTTAAAAGAACTTTAGAGTGGTCCTCTTTACCCGATGGAGCCGCATAATGTTCCTGATCTTCTCTAGCCTGATCATGCTCAACATGTTGATCATGCTCTACATGCTCTAAAGTACTAGGATGCACACCATGACCTTCATCTACAGGTTGTGCTCCACCCTCACTAGACTCCATTCCAATGTCATGTGTAGTATTATCATTTCTTGAATGTTTAAAACAAATAGGCATGTAATTACTTTATGGTGGAAATTAATATTGAATATATTGCACAAGTATTCAATTTTAAATAAACTTTATTAATTTTATTTACCTCCATGTCGGATGTAGTGGAAGATTGTGTTTTCCTAGTCAAGACTCTTAGGCATTCAACCACCACTCCATAGCCTTGCTGGAAGGAAATATTCAGGTCATCTTCTGTGGGAACTCTGTTGAATTCAAAGCCCTACACTTTTGCATAAGATCATGAATTTTGCTTTTATGGTGTGATAAAACCAAAAAAAATTCAATTTATTATTTGGATACTATATTTCATTTATTCGTACTTACAATTCGTGTGGCTAATTTCATATAACCACTAGAGCCAAGTTTGTGTTGCCCATGTTTTTCTAGTATTTCCTTTGTTTCCTTTGATGTTTCGAGGAGCCTATGAAAAGTTTGAAATACGTTAGATTATGTAAAAAGAAAGGGTAATCAGTATATAATTACATTGTTGATAGTATCACATACCTTCCTTGGCCTGGTGGTTTCTTTCCTTTTTTCTTTTTGGCCTTCTCCTTTCCATCTAACACCAGGTCCTTCCACTCCCTTTCTGGAATCATGGGGGGATGCTCATACTCTTTTTTCTTCTCTAAATGTGACCTATATTGGTCCCTCACATACTTTAGACAGGTACCAGCTTTCTGAAGGACCTTGGTTCAGTTGAATGTTTTATCACCGAAGAGCACAACTAAAAGGTTAATGAGTTCATCTTTTAAATCTTGATTTTGGGCATTCCACTGTGTACGTATGGTGGGCCCGAAGAGCCTCAATGCACTATCACTTAGATGTTTGTAAAAAACATCATTTCCTACAAAATTATTATGGGATCAATAGTCTAAAAAGAGCGATCAATAAGTAAATTTCAATTGGATTATATATAATAATAATTAAAACATTTTAAAGTACCTGGGACCTTCTCTATCTTTATGGGAATGAAATTCTCAGTCACCACAAATGTGACCGGAAATGTTTCCATACCAGTAATACGGGAAGATCCAGGAAATGTTGCTAAAATATCACTAGTACTTGTGGTCTCTACATCCCCAGGTACATGTCCTAGTGCATGTTCTGGCATGTGTTCACTGCCAAAGGGTGCGCTAATGGATGCATGCATGGTATGTGTTTTTGAAATTTTAGAAAAAAATATAGGCATGGATGATGGGGTCAGATGATGTGATGTATGTGTAAGAAGATTAGGATGGACACTTGTACCAACCCCTACTCCTCGGGAAGCACTTGCAGTACCTTGATCATGGCCAGGAGCATCATGAGGATGAAAAAAATCTTGTAAAAACAACACATATTTTAGTTCATGACATAAAAGAGTAAAAAATATAAAACCATGAATGAACTTATGTTATAATTAAAGACCTCATGATAGCTTACTTGCAAGTTTTGTGATCTCTCAGTCAATATTTTAACCCTCTCTCTTATCTCATCTGTTTGAGGCACTATGAATAGCAACTTAAGGATTTCTTCATTGCATTTTTTTTTGGTCTTCCTTATCATATCGAGAGGGTTTGTTGAATAAGCAATGTCATCATCACATAATATTGACTGCACCTCCCTATGGATGCTCTAGTCTACTACTAGTGCCTTTCCCTGATCATTCGACTGCAACAAGAATATTAAAAACATTATCAAAATTAACCCAATAAACTTATCAAAATAACATAATAATAAAACATTTTGCTCGTATCTAATTTGTACAATTACAATGAGGTAAACTTGTAGGGTAGAAGCACGTGAAGATAAATCATAATTTGTACTTTGGGCTAGAGCCTTCTCCATACAATCAAAGTATCGTTGTGACAAAAATTAAATATAAAAAAACATTACCGAAATGAAACCAATAGACTTACAAAAAAAACATAAGAATAAAATGGTATATTGGAGTTATTAATTGGAGGTCGGGTAAAATGGTACATAGTACATGCCACCCCCATAGTAACTGTGGTTGTAACTAAACAATTCAAATTGCAATCGATTAGCAACTCTTCCCCTACAGTTATTGATTTTATCGCACATACGAATACATAGTTTCCCTCGCACGCCTCAAATATGCAATTCGGTTGCTTATTTGTTCACCCAGGTCATGTACTATTTATGAACCCTACAATATTCCCTAATGCTTTTTTCCTTCTATCAATGTACATAGCCACTCCTTTATTTTGATCCTTATCTTTTAGTTTTATTTAATTTGCTGACAGTGCATACCTACACATACTTTGTGTATATCACACTAGTTGCATCCAATCTTTGTAATTGTAATAGGGTCTGACATACTCCATCAATTCAGTAACTTTTTCATAATAGACCTTTATGTCATCCATACAAAATAGGCCCAAACCATGTAATGACAATGGTGCTATGTGATATCTTCTCATTGACACAAAAACTAGTGTTTATTGGAGGAAGTTCCTTGGGTATCCATTGTTTTCGTAGATGTTTGTACCTTAATTGCACCTCGACATCGCCTATGCTCTCATCATCATACAAAATTTTCTTCTAATTTTTTGACATCTAGTTGATCTCCCTCTTTTAGACATACTACATGTCTCAATTTCCTCTTCTCTTCCTGAATTTCCCTCACTCAAGGAAGAAAAATCTAAAAAATACCTATTTGGTGGTACCTGCACTCATAAGGATGTTGGATGAAGTTCTTTCATGGTGATGTGATCCTAAGGTGACATTATGATTAATCTATCATTTTATCGCTAGAATTTCATAGGTTATAAGGTAATCAAGACTTGATAGCTTCCAAGTTATTTTTACCGTTTTAACTCCCAAACTTTGTAACAAGTGTTAAATGTGACTATGGTCCACCAGTTACACAACCAGGGCCTCAAATGTATTCTCTAATTGTAATAAAAGGAATTTTTCTCTTCATTAAAGTAAATAAACTTGAAGGGAAACACCACCAAATGGTTTATTGGACACCTACATGACTAAAAATAGCAGTAAATTTACATTTAATTCCCATATGTCTAAATGGTTAATGGGGAGGGAGTGTGTACTAGGCCTGGTTAAGTCATCATTAGTTTATGCTTTGGCAATAAATTTTTCCTATGTCTAATTGCTAGGAGACTTTTGGTATGTTTTAAGGTAGGATGATTGATGAAAGCGCCCAAAGAGCCTTTCTCCATGGTATCTAGGTACACATAGAAGTGGTATTCTCTTATATGATTGGACATGATTTAAAGAACTTAGCTAGGAATTATTCATTTAACCTAAGGTTTTCTCATTATGCCATCATTGGAAAAGTATGGTAAAATTCTTCTATAATGAAGAATTGGTCTATGTGCCTCTAGTAATCACTATAAATGTTTGTAAGGATAAAATGACTAATTGCATCAGGTAGGAGAGAATAAACTTTGAGTTCTTCAAATATTTTATTCCTCTATTCATAATTTTTAAGGGTTGTGTGTGGAAGAGGTTATCACTACCAAGAAGGGAGGAGACCTTTCCTTGTATTCTTTTATAATTTTCATTATTCTTATTTATTTTACACTTAATTTATAAATACGCATACATATGCATTTGTTATTTTCATTTATTTCTCATGTAGTTTAATAGTTTGATCGATTTCATATTATATCTGTTGAAGACTTTAAAATTTCAATCACATTAATTTATGGATATGTTGTATCTATAACACTACAAAACCATATGCTCTTTGCATTTACACTTGCATTTAGAAATACACATTTATATACATATATATAGATTTCTTTAAAGATATGTTGTATTTATTGTTCTAGGAGAGCATCCAGTAATTGCATTTACATTTACATTTAAAAATACATATACATGAATACATACATACATTCATACATACATACATATATGTGTGTGTGTATGTATATCATTTATATTCAATGTTCAGAAATAACCCATTAGGTCTACACATGGATAAAAATTCATAAAATCAGATCTCCCATACACATTTTGTTGAAACCTAGGCTTGAACCTCTCATTTCACATGTTTTTCTTCACAAAGCTATTCAGGACAGCAGCTATACCTTCTTTATTTCTCATCCTATGCCCTATTCATGTTGTAAGGAAAATTAGATGTGGAAAACAATTCTCCTAACGTCAATACCTCAAGAAAGAATGTAGATACACTTTAAAATTTTACAATTACAGTCAAGTTAAGATGCACTATGAAATAGATTATAGAAAATAGAGTTTTGAAAATCACACTAGAACATTAGATATACGTGGGAAAACCCTTACGGGAGAAAAACCCACCACACCAAGAGAAATCACTTTGTATTACAGTAATTGAAATTACATACAATTCCGGACTTATCTTTCTGGTGTCATTAAAAGCTACAATCACCATTAACAATATTGCACAGGAACCTTTTTTGTTTACATTCTTTACAGAATCAAATTCACACTGATACAGTTTGAACTCTTCACACTCCACTATTGATTGAACCAACCAATCACAATCTCTAGTCACAGAGTATATCTCTATTGTTCCATATCCATCGAGCTTCCTCATAGAACCGTCGCAATGAATAGACTCCCAATGGTTCCAATTCAGCTCCTCTGATTCATCCACAAGACTCCACATATGACAGTCAGACAGTCAACAAAATTTGTATTGCTTTGGCATCTTGGTGAGACACTAACAATGTCCCACCGATGCCACACATATAATTCATACCGATGTCGCCAAGAGTCATCGTAGTCACCAGGATGTTCTATCAAGCTTCAAGAGATACACAAAGTCATCACACAATCGCCCTGACATATCGCTTTCACTAGGACCACACGCCGACGTTCTCCACATGTATCGCTATCACCCAAACTCATAGCTTTCAGTGTGACATTATATTGATGAGATTAAGTCATAACGAGCTCTGAAGAATAGTCAGCAAGACAAGAGCTTATTTCCAAGACGTCTCCTCGAGATCATTAAGTTACCTTGAATATTCTTCAACATTGGCGAGACTCATTAGAGTCGCTAGGACTTCATACCGAAAACACAGTGTTCCACTGATGACCATTATTCGACAAGAGCTACACCAAAGACTATCACTTGAGTCTTCATTGCTAAGACATATCCACTTTGGTAGGACATCTTATCGATGGCACTTCATTTGACCAAGTATCCCCAATGAAACAAACCAAACACTGTCGGTGTAACATTAACACTTCGCTGAGACATCTTAGCAAGAACCTTTAGCTTCACTAAAGACCATAGTTGCCAAGAGTCTCACTGATGCAGGATTGAATGGCCTATCGGCTAGAGATCTTTTGAGCGCTCTAAGGTTATAACAAATACATCATGTTATAGAAATAGAATCCATAGTGTAACCTTTCGACAAGACAATAACATGGTCACATCAACCTGTTCAGATCTGAATAAAACAAACTGCTAGTCAGCCAAACAATTAGGATGTCACACTGACTTGACTCTAATGGAGGTTTCGGCCTGTATTTTTTGAGGCACATATTTCCAACACATGCATCCTCAAATTACAACAATATCCATGGGGCCTCTTACACAAGCTACAATAATCAAAAAAAGTTTAAGATCCCCTTTATAGGGTCAAACCACAATAGTGGTTTACAAATTTTATGAGGAAGGAAATTTCTTTTTTTTCCTTTCCCCAAACTCAATGGGTTCAGTCAAACTCAATGGCTTGGCTGAATCACATTATATGTTTGGTCGAACCATTGGTTCAACTAAACCCCCAAACCCTAAACAAAAATAATAATATTTTAAGGGGTTCGGTCAAACATGAGTTCGACCAAACCCTCTCAAATAAGACAAAAAAAACATGAATTTGTCACTCTCATTTTTGCTTTTTACCAGTTGCTTTCCTTGTGCTTGTGCGTGCGACAAATGGAAAATGTGATCTACAAATGGCGATGACTTCATCTCTTCAGTGAACGCAAATGCAACTTCATCTCTCCAAAGTTCATCAACCCAACTTGCATATCGAGCACTAGGTTTGTCAAATTTGAATTTCGTAGAGTTCAAAATGCATTTGTTTGTTAAATTTTGAAACCCTAAATGCAAAAAAAATTCAAATTTTTTGAATTGAAACTGCATTTGTTTGACATTTTCTAAAATCTTTTCAACATACACTATTTCTATGATACATTTATACTATATCAAAAAATTAACATTCCCTATCTATGGTTCCACATTTTGCATACATTTCTACCAGGGCACCTCCAATTTATTTGAGGCATTATATCAAACAGTTCATTAACAAATTTTTTTGAGGCATTATATCAAACAGTTCATGGTAATTTTTGATGGAGTATGATAGAAATAGTGTTTCCATTGTATGCACCCTATATCAAACAAATCATTAACAAATTTATTTGAGGCATTATATCAAACAATTCATGGTAATTTTTGATGGAGTATGATAGAAATAGTGTTTCCATTGTATGCACCCTATATCAAATAGTTCATTAAAAAAATTATTTGAGGCATTATATCAAAAACACTATTGGAAATTTGTTTGAGGCATTATATCAAATAGTTCATTAACAAATTTATTTGAGAAATTATATCAAACAGTTCATGATATAAAATTTAGGGTGCATACAATGGAAACTTGGATAAAATTCTTCATATTTTTCCTTTGAGTCTTATCACATTACTCCAAAAATGGTTGGTGAACTAAATGTATGAATTGAAGAATAAATTTAGAGGGAAGAAACTAGATTGTTTAAATGAAATGTATAATAAAATAGTTCTATTAGGATTAGAAGGAATGGAGGTATTATTAAATTTTCTAGTATTAGGAAAATATAAAAATATGTCCACTTTACTATATATATATTTAAAACTATTCTTCATATATCCATGTTAAAATTATTAAAAATTAAATTACATAAATCAATTTTAAATTTATACACAAAAATAAATGACTTTGACTAATAGTGAATATTTAAAATATAGCTATCCTCTTTGAAAAATCCAATTTGATTTGAGATATTTATGGACAAAAAATATGGATGAGCATGAGGTAAGTAAGAAAGAATAACCTTAATTTATATCTTCCCTCATCAAATAATTCCACGTTTAAAGAGTTTCTTAAGGCATATACAATTATGAAAAACTATTATATACTTATTATAACTATATTAAAGTAAATCATAAATAAATTGAAAGGATAAAGAGTAAATCACTAAAAACACATACATAAATCATAGAAGTAAATTGATTAATATAAGGAGATTCAAGTGGTTGGATAATTTTTTCCAAGGAGTGGAAAAGATTAAGAAAGAACCATCAAATAAATATAATATTTTAAATACTTTAAAATAAAAGTACATTTCTCTCTGCTCTAAATTGAAATGGTATTCCTTCTAAGATGATAATAATTGAAAAAGAAGAAAATAATCATTATGAAGATCAAGTACCATTGATAAGTTTTAAGAGATCAAATAAAATATTCAACAACAAAAGAAAAAAGAGAAAATAGTTAATGCTAAAGAAATGTAACTACAACCAAGCTAACCAAGCTACTATGTTATAAATTCTCCTCTTATGTAGTCTTCATTTCCCTATAAATTGTGGCCTCCTTGTACAAATTATCTATTGATCATCATAGTGAAAAAAAATTAACATTTTGAAATGGTTAAACATTATTATTATTTTTATTTGTATAAGTATATTTATTATGGGTTCATTTATCCTCTCCTACTCTTCCTAATAAGGTTCTATTTTACAAGCCTCATATAAATGTTAGTGTTCTAAATTCTAAAAATTGAATAGTGTCAACTTAATCTCATTCGACAATGCTCCCCTAGTGTTAATGGGGCCAACTTTTTATCTATCAAACTCGGCTATGTTTACATTGAATAAGAATTTGATACCTTTATCCTGATACTTGAACTAAGAAATCTTGGCTCTAATTTTAGTCATTTTATCTAAAAATTATTGGTGACATATCCATTCATTTTTAGTTTTAATCATTTATTATTGCAATTAATTATTACGAGGAGATTCTTGAAGCTTGTATTCCATCCCCACCATTTTTATTCTAAATATTTGACATTTTCTTTCAACTTAAAGTCTAAATTTTATCCTTAATGCTATACATATTTTTCTAGGATAACACATATTCATTATATTTCACTAAATGTGTTCAGGCATAGAAGAAAAACATTCAATATATCTTTAAGATAACTTTGATACCATCAAGATAATCCCACCTTTCATTGCATTAATATCAAGGTTAACTAACCCTTCCTCTTTACATGATTTTCAATTAGAGTATCCTCTAGTAAAAGTAGAAACATTAATAGTGTGGTTATCAAAGAGTGTCTAGGGATGCACACATCACTATTATTAATAAATTATAAGATTGTAAGAAATTTTTATGGAAGAAATAACTATCTGGTAGAGAATATAATGTATTAGTACATATCTAACTATTACATATTTTAAATACATCCCCTTTAAAATCTATCTTGTCTCCATTTAATGACTCAACTAGGTTCAAAATTATTTTCATCTTATTCCCCCAAAATTCATCACCTTTACAACAAAACTTGATTTCATCTAATTTATCTGATTTATTCACAAATAATATTAAAATCACCACCTTAAACTCTAAGAAATATTTGGTAATTTATTTAGTTTATCTTCATTTAGAAAGGTGTGTGAAGGGGATTTAGAACCTTTTAAAGTTTCTTTCAAAATAACTAGGAATATTTTATTCATTGCCTTTCTTGTTGATTTTAGGATTAGTGTTATGAATTTTGTGCCTTCATTCTTAAAAATTCTTATATCAACTCATTTAGCATTTCCATGATATTTTTATATGGGAAAGGTCAACATACAATGAGGTAGACACTTTCCATTTATTTTATTCCTTAATTAGTTCTTTCTAGGGAAAATTTTAGTCTTTTGGAACACCTTACAAAAATATGATAAATGTGTGATTATTTTTCTTTCCACTCTATAAATTTTTGATGTGCTTGGATATATAATTGAGATGATTCACTCATAATGTACAATAATAAAGATCTAGTATATATGAAAGAAATATTTTTGAGACATCAAACTTCATTCTACATAACTCTCACATGGAAATAAGAATATTATTTTATTTTAACTAAAGAAATTGTGTGTACTCTATCTTGAAAATTACTAATTAATTTTGAATTATATAATTATAATTTAAAATAAGAGTATCCTTTGTAACATGGAATAAATAGGTTAATTTTAATGAAATAAAATATGCTTTTATATTAAGAAAAATTTACAAATATATGGAACTCATACATTGAGAAATTGACTAAGTTGTAACTCTATATGAGAATTAAGATGCTCGAATAATTTATATACCTTCTTTAAATAAGTAAAATTAGAAATTAATACTTGGCTCATATTGTATACCCACCTCCCAATGGTCTTGGAATGGATGCATTTAGATGGAGAAGGATTACAAAAGGCTCATGGTACTTGTGGACCCCTCAAAGGCATGATATATAACACATGAACTTTATTTATGAAATTTCGTCTTTTGTTGTTGGATTCTAGTATGAATGTTATCTATAAGGTGGAATTCTTAGTTGAGACTCTCAATCTCCCATTGTTGGTTTCTAGTGTGATTATATAATATGCTCGCCAAACTGTATTAATTTCTAATGTTAATTATTCAAAGAATGTTTTGTTTCATAAGAAGAGACCTATATTCACATATTCCAAGGCATGCTATTATCCACAATGCATGACACTTCTTCGCATCTCTACCAAGTTCTAAACAGATACAGATCTGTCATTTCCATGGAGGAGATTGATGATTTAAAAGGAAAATATCATGCCATTTCTTTCTTGAGAAGTCATGTTTTCATTCATGATTTGCAACTTCCATCTTCATCCAAAAAGAAATTTTGTTATCATTATGTGCCTGTTATTAAAAAAAATCAAAACCTTCATTTGAGCATGATCGCCAACACAAAGGTAAATGAGTGGAAACAAAAGAAAGCTCGATTAATGGCTTTCAACATGTTGGTGGAAAATTTGCATCTTTTTGAAAGTGGCATCCTAGATTATCAGTCTTATGTTTAGTAAGGTTTTGTAATCTCCACTATGTTATGTATTCAGGTCACGGGTATAACTAGTATGATGTCTTCTTTTGGGTATTTTGGGTGCATAAGAGAATGTGCATATGTACTGATGTATTCAACCAATGTTCTTTTGTAACATTGTAATCATACAATTGGTCATTTGTACTAGGACCTCACTTGTCTTTTTGATATTTTGTAAATTTTGTTACTCGGACTGCAACTGGGGGTTTTCTTGTTGGTTCTTTCCTACTAGTATGTCCGCCTGAACTAGCTATATGTAAAATATTATATATAAATAAAATTATAAGTGGTCTCCCACTTTTGCTTAAAACAAAAAGTTCTTGTAAATTTCCACATAGTTGTTATTTCTTAAAAGATTTCTTATGATTTTTCATAATGTTGGTCAATAATTTACTGTAAATATTCTATATTCATGCTCTTAAATGTCATAAGAATATCTCATAAGAGGGTTTCATCTTATAAAGCTATAATAATATTATATTCATTTAGAACATCTTAGACACCTCCCTTGAAGCATTCAACAAATGACAAATAACTACCAACACAAAGTGAGATGCCCCATTTCCTAATATGAGGACAAAATAATAAATCAAAATATTAGGATGCAAGGTTGACCCACCTTTCCCAATACTTGGCTAAGTTTATCATCTATTGAGGATTGGATCCCAACAAAAATTGTCTTAGTTCTTACTACTAATCCAAGGAATACCTATTCATTTTTTCTTTATTGTATGCCTAATGACTCCTCATCTCAAGTTAAATTGTGGGAATGGATTTTTATGCCCTCCCTATGACTAAATGGCTACAAGGAGGTGAATATGATATGGTGGAAAAAACAAAGATACAAGTTGGTTTAGTTCTCATAAACTCTCTAAAAAATAATTGAATTTCTACATCCTAATTAGAAATACCATGAGGGTTTTAGATCCCATTTTAGACAAAAAATATTCTTATACTGATCACTAGTTCACTTGGACCAACTAAAGAGATGGTGAACTAAGGGAAAATTAGTTGCATTGATAGATTAAAACTTAGTTATTTCTCTTTCCATTGTCCCCTCTCCACAAAACACCCTTATTTAAGTAGATTCTATTAAACCTATCTCATATATCACCTCCAAATTCTTTAAACTTTTCAAACTTCTTATTCCTCATACCCAATAATCTATCCTTCAAGCTCAACACTTCCCACCTCAATCAAATAGATCACCTTGCTTCCCTAATATCCCTTTTGTTGATGTTCATAGACCTCATCAAAATGGTAAGTGGATACAATTGTGGAATGATGCTATTGAATCTATTGCACTACCTTACTATGATCTTACAATAATAATATGGCTAGAAAGAGATCTAGAATGGAAAAAAAATATGGATCCAAATAGAAAAAAAAAAAACTCTTTTTGGCTTTAGCACTTACTAATAACTTTTCTACAATGAGTGGTTGCTTCCGTTGAAATAAAACTTGAATATTTGAACTTAATTATGGTAGAGGATCTCAATTAAGATATAGGCTACATTGGATGAAAGGATATAAGGGATACAAATTAATTTTTAGTTATTTCAAACATATTTACATTCTCGAGAGTGGATAATATCTATCATTGATCAAGAGAGGTAGTTCCATGACAACTCTAATGATATTAAATCCATTTTCCTCCAACATTACAAATAATTTTTAATTGATCTAGTTGAAGGAGATCCATGTCAAGATATAGTGAAAAATTATGGGCATAACAATTATATATTTTTTAACATATATAAAATGTATGGTTGGATTAGTGAGATATTTATAACAAGTATGCAATATGAAGTCAAACTTTATTAGATTTTATTCTTAATAAATTAGTTTTAATGATTCAATTTATAGCTTTATGCAATCTATAAGTTTAAATAGTTTGATGGTATCTAAACTTTATACATATAAAAAAATGATAAATATCTGATTATTTTTCTTTCGAATCTATAATTTTTTGATGTTCTTGGCTATATAATTGATATGATTCCCTCATATTTTAATGATAAAATCCATCCTCATATGGAGGATTTTATATTATCTTCCATTAAATTCATCTTTATGAGATTCTTATGGAATATTGATGTTCTGGTGTGAATTCTTAATTTTAGACATATGTTAACTAGATAAATTTAGGTTAAATGAAGGAAATAGAACTTTTTTTTCACTTACATAATCCTATTTTGAAGTTAATTTATGTTAAAAACTATTAGATTAAATATTTTTATCCCCAATTATTTTCAAATAATTTTATACTAATCTTTATATTCTTATTCTTTCTTTCATCGTTTCATTTAAAATTTGAACCATTTAAGGATGCTATGTTATAGACTATAGTTGTCTTCCAATTATTTTTAAATTATTAATGGTATGAAAATATTATTGATGAGTAGATGAATTATTACAACAATTTTAGATTTGTATTCCCTTTATCTAGATATATTATTTACCAAAGTCTCATTGCTCTTTTAGGTGTACTATATATATATATATATAACATGGAAAATGCAATTCATGTTCCACCTGCACCAGATTCTTTGTTTGCAAATACTAGTAATGAGATTAAAAAATTGAGAGATTCATTAGCATAGGGTGCAAACCTAGGGATATATAGTGAACCATGCATGTTAATATTGCATAGTCTATAAAAACTAAAAGATGAACTTGAGAGGACTAGTGCATATTCCTCATATAGAGTGACTGATATTCTTTCCCGCATGCGAGAAGAAGTACATGGTGATGTTCCCCTTAAACAAATACAAGATAGTGTCACCAAAGAAATGATAAAAACCACCTTTTTTCCATTTTATCAAAATGTGTGTAAGGTTAGGGGATACCAGGTCACTAGATGTGTTGATCATGATATGGCCTCATTGATCTACCTACAATTTCTTGTAGCACATGGTCTATACCCAAACAATGACTAGATTCCATTGTATTTTGTTCAGCAGTTGTATTCTGAGGTCCATTTGGGCCTCAAAGTTAACTACCTAGACATTCCACAATATGCTGGTCAGGGGCATGGTAGGATTGTTGATAGGCCTACCTATCATCAAGCAGATAGACCACCCCCAGTGTTTAGGGTATTGGTTGGTGAGAGGTTTCCTACTCTCACCCTAGCTCTAGCCCCCATAGCAGATGAGGTTTTTGTTGCTTCCCAAAAGGAAGCAATTGAAATGTAAGTGACATTGTAGCTGCCACCACTACAATATATGATGATCATGTAGGTCAGTATTTGATGTCCAAACATTCCCAAAAAATTCCATTTTCAGCACAGTGGACCACCATGGATCCTTTTACAACATTCAACATCCCTAATCCTACACAGCTTGATGCCCTTATAGGAGATATGTCACACATGAGTCTGCATTGTTTGGTTGAGGACCTGTTTGAGGCATATGCCAACATTGCATCAGACAATGGGATCAATATAGAGCATGTTAGAGATCATTTGAGATGTAGAGGACGTTCAGTTCTAGGATCCCATGTAACGCCCATCATGCAAACCCAAAGAACACAGACAAAGCAAATAATTTTTTTTTTTAAACATTACAATTGAACATACAAGAACATTAACCATAAACATATAACACATTACATTACACTATTACACTTAGTTCTCTAGGGCACGCGAGGTTACTTCACAAACCACTAACAACGAAAACAAAGGTAACTACAACACAATTCACTACTTATAGCTATATTCAATGATCACACAAGTTACAAGAAAAGATAGAAGTGATTAACTAACTTTGGCAATAGAGTCTACTTACTCAAGCTAGCTTAAAATACCTCTTACATTCTATTTTTCGACAAGTCCTTGCTCCCAATGCCTATATCTGCAAGATCTACGTGACTTGGCACACACATCAGATCAAGATAGTTAGCGCATGATCACTAAGAGAAGCTATATAAACCAATGGTAGTTTTTACGTTACTGGAAATAAACGACAAGACTCAAACAAGACTCAGAAGAACAGTCCTAGGGGCCCGACCTAATGCCTTGGGAGCTCATCACTCGATGGCCTTGCCTACATATATAATTCGCAAAGGCACCGTAGTTCGACAACTTGAGCTGCTCCAACTCATTGACTGACCAACCAAGGGTTCACTCAAAAGACATTCAAGGAGGAATCTACCCAAACACAAAGTAACACAACAACACAAATACATGCTAAACTCAAACCTCTATTCGTAAGCATTATGTGACCCATACTAAATTACATACTAGAAAAGAGTGGGTATGCAACCCTTTCTAGGGTCCATCACCCCAGAAAGTTTCTTAGGCGGCTGCCACCCACTTAGGTGAAGCCGAAGACTGAAGAACTGGGTAAGCATATTCTTGCAAAAATAAAATAAATATAGTCTACTCCAATATTGAAATCAATCATGACAACAAACACAAGTGTTCTCAAAATTTGGTGCTTCAACTATTAAATAATTTACAAAAGAATACAACGCCACTCATATTTAATATTGAGAAATTAAGCAAATTTCCCCCTTGATTACATTACCATTATTTATTTAATTTTCATTACATAAAATCTATATTGCAAACATACTTAAGCCATTAAAATTACGTTAGTATAATAATATTCTCCTAATTAGTTCTTTATCCACTATAGTATGGCATAAAGATAAACTAAGAGCTACAAACTTTCTACCCTAGCGGGTCTCACAATAATGTCCTTTACCGATTATGAATGACCCTAAAAGACCTAATACTATAATGAATGCGAACATAACAATTGTATAATAACACTAGACATATAATTAGTTGATCTGGAATAATCTACTACTTAATCCTTGTTTAAGATAAAATGTAAACCAGACCTTAACCAGCAAGGGATTTCCTTATTAAAGCTCACTTACCTTATTCTCCTAACTATAAGAGTACATTTCCAAAGATTAATGCTCTTGGGAAAAGTAACTTTATCAATTGTAAGGGGCATAACTAACATCTTATAATAACTAAGTCAACCAACAAATAATGGATATTATATTATACCATTTATTCATTCATGAATAAGTCATTTACGGTAATCACTACCTTATTCTTATTCACTCACTATGAAATCATTTAAAATAAACACTACATTTTATATATTTATTACAACAAAAATCATTTTAGAATAATTAAAGAAATCATTAAACAACTCAATGCTTCTATTAACTTTTGAACAAAATCTACTTTTTATTTAAAATCATAATACATATTGCTTGTCTAACCCTTTAACTCACAAGCACAATTCCTACTGATAAATCATAAAAATACTTAACTAACCAATTACTTTTATCTTAACCCCTCCATAAACACTTTGACCTTTTCTCATCTAACTATTAGCAAAACATGATAAAGCAATATAATGAAATGAGGTTCTTTTAATTTAATATCCTCCTTCAAATTGTAACGAAATGAACATATACTTACACACAGACGCACATAAATCGGTTGCCAAATCAATAGGAAAATGCAAGAAAGTATAGGAAGTACAAGGAAGGCATTGAAATTGTTTGATAGACGGCCTCTCATAGATTTCCTGGCAAAGAATTAGGTGATAAAGGGACGCACACAAATTATATTTGTTGAGAAGGCGAAAGAACTTTTCAAGTAAAAGAGAGTGGCTGAGAAGACAGGTGGTTGAGGTTGTAACAAGTAAAGAGTTCTGCACTACAAAAAGGAAAAAAAAAAAATTGCGACCAAAGAATTCCCTTACAGGGTCACTGCAAGGGAGACTGTCCTATGGGATGTAAACCATTTCAATCATTTTAACAAGATACAATGTTATTAAGAAGAATATTGGTGATGCGAAAAGAAGCAAATCTAAAGAGTAGGCTTGTACTATAATGTACACACAAATTAAATTATGCAAGAGTTCTCAAAATCTGAAGATAAATGAAGCAAGATGGAACACATTCTATTATTGTAAGTTTTCCTCATATTCAAAAGGCATGTGCAGTCAAGTAAGATCATTGTAAGGAGGGTATGCTAACTTCACATGGCAGTAACCCCTATTTGGTAAATCAACGAACTCTTACAATACTAGAATAACATCTAACAGGAATCATAAGCTAAGATTGTGAAAATCAGATGCTAAATTTGTATATAAACCGAAATCAGACCCTTGATTATTCGCTTGATCAAATTCCCTCAGTCAAATTATGCATACGAATTTCCTTCAGATGGTACACAATAGCAAAAATAGAATTTTGATAGGAAGGATGCCTTTCCTTAAATTAGAGGAAGGTCGAGAAAAATTTACAGTTACATTTCAGGTTTGAGTGAGGGCACACCAAATACCAAATGAGGAAGTCAAAAATGGCAAATAGGAATAGAATAATAAAAACAATCCTTAAATTGTCGTCCATGCATGCAAACTGCAATCATAGCATGCCATGAGAAAATGTTTTTATGAGGCTCGGGATTACTTTTCTTCCTTTAATTGTCGTTGCCTGAAAAATCCTAAACTTCTACTTTTACCATTCATACTGCTAAGTTTATATATCAGATATTGCAGTTGTAATGGTATCGATAGAATTGTATGCAACAAAAGATGGTGCACAGAAAAAAAACTTTTGAAATACTTGGTAAAACATTTGAGATTTGATAAACAACCATGCTCGCAGGATAGGCACAACACAAATTTATAGAAAGGATTTAGTAACTTTCGAGCAATTACGCTTGGGAAGGTGTATTCATTTTGCAGGTCAACTAACAGGGATTTGGCTGCATGCAAGTGGTGGAAAACAAGTATGAACATTCACAAATATTAGATATAGCGTTGCAAGTCAAGGATGAATATCACCTGTCATTGGAATAAGGAGATGAACATATTCAGGTCGCAACATAATGGTACATATATTTACGGGCCATGGGGTTTCGGGAAATGATTTTGCAGATCGAAGGTGATCTATACCCAGCAGGGAAGATGAAATGAATACATGCAGATTGAAGAACAAGAATAATAATTTTTTTTCATAAATTCCAATATACAATCAAAAGCACTCAATCTAATTTTATTTTTTTTTAATTTTAGACTTAGATCTTTATTACAATATGTAGAGACAACCATGCAAAATGAAAATACATAAAAAACCAATCGATAGAGCATAAAATTCGATGGTACTATCCTAGATTTAATGCTTTGATAGTATCTAACCTGTTCATGGCGATCCACCTCTGTAAAATTTCACCTTTTGTGTAACTACCCACCTCCTCCTTTCTTTCTTAGACCTTCACCTCTTTTTCTTTTCTCCACCAGAAGATGGTACTTTTGTAGCTACTATTCCACATGGTGTCGATGGCCTACTGGACTTCTCTCTTCTTCTCTCTCCCCTCCTTTCGTTTTCTATTCAACTCTACCCTCTTTCATTTGCTCTTACAATATGGTTGAAGCCAAATTAGTAATGGAAATCATAACATAGAAGGTGAGAGCTAGTCCCCCACCCCAGTCCGGCCCCCAAAACTTAAATACCAGAGCATACCATATAATTGATTCAAAACCCCCTTTTTTTTTCAAAAGCTCTAAAAATCATTAATAAAAGGAATTATCTTTAAAAAAGCAAGCTTTTTGTTAAATTTCAATTCCCATTCGTTCTTTCATATTTTTCAATCCCATCACTCCCAACTGAGCACTAGTGCGCATCAAGATCCACCTACAGTTCATTCAGTAGTTGCACAGACTATGGGTTTTACTGATATGTTGATTGGTTCTGGTTCATCGTCGTCGATGCCATCTCACCTTCATAGTCCTCTACATTCATCATTTCTAGCATGACATGGGATAGATCAGATGGATGTAGATGTTGATTCATCGCTTGACCATTTGGTGGATATGGTGGAGGCGACTGCTTCAAAGGACTTAGGTCATTTGATATCAGATGATATTCATGTATGTGTGCATGTGCATGTTTCAATTCTTTTTTCATTATTTTTATTTATTTTTAACTAGATATTCATGTAAGTTTATATATATATATATATGTATATATATTGTTATAGGTGGACATACCTCATATCACTCCTAGCCTTGGTCCAGATCGTGTGCATGATCGATGTGACTTTGTGGATGAATTTGCTGCCAATGGACATGTGAGTTTTTCTTTTTTATATAATCACACATGTTTATGTACATGCAATATTTATGTATGCATAGATCTAGATTGATATTTAATAATTCAATTTCATTTAAAAACAACTTTCATAAAATTTATTTAATATAAATTACATGTATTTAACACATCATGTACACAATTTTATTTGCAGGGCTCAACACATCCATCAGAGGAGGACCGTTCTCATTCAGATGGTCATTCGACTAGGAGTAGACATTCATATTAGGCCATGCACACTATATTTTTGATCTTTACCACATGCATTTGTTTATACATAATGATCTTTAGTATTTGAGATTTGATGATCTCTAACTTACATTTTCTTATATGATATACATACATTTGCTTATTTTTTGATCTTTACTATTCAACATTTGATGATCTTTAATTTACATTTTTCTTATATGATATGTACATATATTTTCTTATATGATATATACATACATTTTCCTCTTTGATATGTATTGAATCCCTTTATATGTATTGAATCCCTTTACATGTATGTACATGTGTTCGCTTATGGTTTAAACATGTTTACACATAATATATGTATGCATTTGCTTTAAATATTCAATATACATACATGTTTTCTTATTTTATGATCTCTTACAGCTTACATTTCCTTATATTCAATATACATTTGATCTCTAAGGTATGTGCATGATCATCATGGAAAAAAGAATCCCTTAAGTGGCAAAAAATTTAGAAAAATCTGAGTTAGGAAATTGACGTAAAAATTTGAATAACTTATCTATATTATTTCAAAAATATGTAAGAATAGAATCTATAGAATATTGAATGGAGTTTCTAAACTACTAGGTTTATTTTAAAAAAATAAAAATCTATTTTGTGAAAATTTGAAATTTCAATGGAGTAGTACTTAAATTTTAGGGAAAAAATAAGAAGTAGGTGTCTTTCTGACCACCCTAACCACAATAAAATGATAATGTTTTTTATAACATTTTAGAAATAAGTAGAGGACCCGTGTCTAGATGTGATGAATATTTTTTTGTAATTTTTTTCCAAGTAAATAATTAATCATGATTTTTTTATTACAACTTTTAAAAAATATAAAAACTTGCATGTCTGACCACCTTAACTTGGTCAAAACTTTATGAAATTCAATTTTTATTTTTTTAATCATATAGTATGTGAAGCATAGAATGTGATGCATGTTTTGGATTCAAAAAATGTGATATCATTTAAGAGATATAGATGTTTTTCAATTAGCCTATCAATCAAGACTTTAGTCGTAATTCAAATAGATGAATAATAATTATTTATTAAATTCAAAGTAAATCATAATTTATATTGGTGGAAAGCTGAGAATATCCTTTAAAAACCCTTTTAATTTCATCAATTTTGGGTAAAAAAGTTGTTAGCCACATACCCTACAAATACCCATCATATCGCCACTTTTTGGCCCATCATGATCTTGCACATACCCTCTAGTAGAATTTTAGGGAAATCAATGCCACTTTATAATTAAGTTCATTCATGTTGATCACAATAATATTTTTTTAAATAACTTAAGCAACATGAACCATTGAGTTGAGAACAAGATATAATCTTCTTGACAAGTAACTTGAAATTCAATTCAAATTATACCTCTATTATATTTTTTGACAAGTAACTTGAAATTCAATTCAAATATAATTAAGAAAATTTAATTCAAATTATACCTCTATTATACATTTTGACAACTAACTTGAAATTCAATTCAAATATAATTAAGAAAATTCAATTCAAATTATACCTCTAATATACATTTTGACACTTTAACAAAATTCTAAAATTACTAGATATGTTGTGCATACCTATGAATTAAATAACAACAAACTCCACAATGAAATAACTTGTTTGTTTACTACTTGATTCATTTAAACTAGGATCTAGTTATTCCATGTACACTAGAATAATTTTTTTCCCATCCTAGATATGCATATAAATAGAAGCTTATTTTTCATTATTCTAGATATCAAATTACAAGATTAATTTCCATTCATATCACTTGGAGCACAAATTTTGGAGAAGAATTTTTTGCACATTTATCAAGGAGGCAAATATTGGAGCTCGACAACTTTTCATTTTTATCAATCAAGGAGAAATTTGGAGGATAATTTAACTAAGTTGGTAGAGGACTTGTTTTGAGTCATCTTTAAGTCGAAGAAGAAAATGGGACATCAAAGAAAAATAAAAAATGTGTCTCAACGAAAATTGTCAAAAGAAGAACATAAGAGGCGTGAACAAAACTTGGAAAATTATCATAGAAAGAAACAAGGTACATGCTTGTTTCTTCTCTCTCACTCTCAAGTGTGTTTTTAGGACTTTTACTATGAAAAAACATGAGTATTCATTTGATGGGATGGAATCCATAATTTGTGCATTACTCCACCCAATAATTTGGTTAGTACACCTAAACATAATTTTGTATGTGCATACATTTTTCATTGGCTTTCTTATTAAAATTAGAAATGTTTAATGTATGACCATTTTTCAAATTACAATACCCCAACTTAAAATGTACTTTTAAACTAAAATATTGTAAATTAAATCCTTCCCTACAAACCTTACACTTATCTTTTACCAATACCTTTGTTTAATGTTTTTTCCATCACATTATCATTGTTGAGTATTGCATCTACACAATTTTCTCTTTACTTTGTTCATGAAGAAAATGATAGTGTACTTCAATACATGCTTAGTTCTCCAATGAAACCTTAAATTTTGTGTCCCTCACTATGCCACTTTGATTTTCAAAATTTTTTCAACCACATTAATTATTTTATGGCTTTGCAAATTCCTATATATTCTAATTTCTCACTTTGAAAGAAACCATTATTTTTTCTTAATTATTCATGAAACTACACCTTCATGTACAATGAAGTAGCATTCTAATGTTGATATTTGATGATCAATATACCCTATCCAATATACATTGCAACATCTAATTAGCTTAATATTTTTCTAAACTCCCATTGAATTTAATCTAATGATCAATAGTTCCTTAAAAATATTTTTTTAATATTTTAATAAATGCCCAATTCTAAGCTCTATAATTATTTGAAAATTAGAACTCAAATTATACTTAAAGCCAATGCAATGTCAGGTTTTCTAGAGACTAACACATGTATACATGAAAACTCAAGCTATATGGTGCCAAGGAATAATAGTTATATATGATGGATTATTCTTTAAATTATGTCTTAACACACATTTTCTTTGAAGGTTTCTAACCATGTCATTGCACTTGAATGACTATAAATACTTTTAAATGTCCTCAAGTCATCTTGGTCATGCAAGTTGCAAAGTTTATATGATCCTTGACTCCAATTCCTTAAGCCAATTCTTTTTGTTTCAATATTTGTGTTTTGTGTCTTTGGTCTTTTATTTTCATCACTTCAATGTTCTCCAATTATTTTTATGTTTTATGCTCGAGGGATTCCTCAAGCTGGAGTCGAGCAAAATCTAGATATTGGATCAAACAAATCCAATGAAGAACACATGGACCTTGAAGTTTGGGAGGAGACTCAAGTTCAAACAATGCTTGTTGGAGAGGGGTCAAGATCACTTCCTTCTACTAGTATGGATGAGCATATAAAACTAGCACAAACTTCTCTCACTCCTATAGCATCATGTTTTACGGTTTTTGCTTCCATACATAAACTTCACTTATATAACATCATCTCTCACTTTTTTGCAAAATATTCGAGAGAAGGGCTCAACAAGCAGGAAGTTTCATGCTCAAGTCGAGCCAAATCTAGACATTGGATCAAATGAATCCACTCAAGAATGCATGGTCCTTGAAGATAGGGAGGAGGCACAAGTTTAAACAATGCATTGGAGAGGGGTCGGATCACTTCCCACCTGGCATGGATGAGCATATAAAACTAGTTGAGAAGGAAAAAAAATTTCTCATAGAAATTAGATCATTTACTTGAAATGGATATGGAGAAACTAAAATATTATGCCAACCAACCTTATAATAAGAGAAAGAGGTCAATGACTAAATCTGTAAATGGAATGATCAATCATCATTTCAATCATCCTAATACACTTGAAAAAACTCAATTGTTATCGCGTTTACTTCTTCATGATGAGCTCAAAGATTCATTACAATTGTTGGGTGTACATTCGACATCAAATAAGAAGAAACACATGGGATTACAAAAGGATATTGTTCAAAATGTGAAAAAGGGTTTACATTCCATTTGGAAAGGATCTCGATCTATGGATAAGGCTACTACAAGAAGGGTGATGTTGACATCTATTGTACATCAAGATATAGAAAGAAAAATAAAAATGTTTGCACTTTCAACTGAAATTGGTTATAGTAGAACCACATTGATAAAATATGATAAAAAGAGAAAGTTTTTGGATGATAGTTTAGAAGGAAATTGGGAAATTATGTGTAGAGCTCCCCATTCTGACAAGATTGAAGATGTTCTTAGGAACTTGGTCTCAAGTTTTTGGCATGATCAGACTTGTCCATCATCAAATACTAGAGATGTTATGAGACACAAGATTGTACCTAGTATTTATGAAAATCATATCAAACATTGGCTAGACATAACACAATTTGAGATGTATATGAACTTTTGTAATGCATATCCTCATATAAAGATTGGGAAAATAGTGTTTCAAAGGTTAAAGCCATATTATGTGAAGATAAACAAGATTTTTGAAACTTGTTGTTGTCATTATCATATTGAATTTGATCTCTACTATTAGGTGTTTTGAAATATGAGAAAAGAAAGATGTGGTTTTCAAAATGCACCTCCTAAACAGGAAAGTTTGTTCATAAAGTCTATATTATGTGATCATGAAAATGGACCTCAAATAAACTACATAAAAGGAATTTGTGAGACATGGAAATTTGGCTAAATTTCCTTCAAGAATTGATGATACTGACCTAACAAAGATAGTAAATTGCAAGAGGTAAGTATTATTTTTAGAGAGTTTATTTGTTTCAATTTCTCATAGATTGTTATTTGGATTCTCTTTTATGTAATGTTTCATTGATCAAGTGTGGTTTATTAGTTATTCACATATTCTACTAACACAGGTACAAGTATGTAAAGTTGTAAACAAATTTTGGGAAAGAATCCACAAGGTTGAACTATGTAGAAGAGGAGATTCCCACTGGAAAATTTATGGAAGATTCTCAAAAATTGATACGACCATACATACATCATTCCTTTTTTGCTAAGTGGAAAGCACAACAATTCCAAACATTGAGAGATACTTTCCCACATGGAACAGTTCTATCAGTAGTTGACTTTGCAGAAAATTACTCCTTTGTACATCAAAAGGAGATTCAATCAGAGTATTACTTTTCAAAGAAGATCACTATTATGGTTCATGTGTGTTATCAACATGCACAATTAGAATTGGATGGTGTTGAGAGTACAGATGAAGAACGAGCCATTAAGAAAGAATATCACTTTTATATTAGTGATGATAAAGAGCATGACACACTTTTTTTCCAACATTGCTTTACAATATTTTTTGAGAATTTGAGACGTAGGGGTGCAAAATTTGAAAATCATTTTGTATGGTTAGATGGATGTGTGGCACAATTCAAATCTGCACGCCCACTCTATGCACTTTGTAGATATCATAAAATCTACAAAATACCACATGTTTGAATTTTTTTTAGAGTGGGTATGGAAAGGGTGAGCATGATGGAGCAGGAGCTTGCATCAAACGAGCTTTAAGAAAGCATCAAATGAGTTATCAAGAAGATTGTCTAGAGAATGCACATGATGTTGTTGAATGGTTCAAGAAACACTTTGCATCAAATGTGGTTGGCACATCTTCAAGAACAAACCGACACATTCCACATAGAGTGTTTTGGGAGATATCGGGTATGTATAAATTACATTAAATAAAAAATTTGAATTTATTTAAATTTAAAATATATATATACATATTTGTTCACATAAGTTTTTTTTGTACATATTTATCTAGGTGTGGATAGAAGATCGATGCATGGATGCAAGAGGGTAGAAAAAACAAGATCGTTGCATTGTGTTAGGAGTTCAGATAGTTGCCATGTATGGATATTAGACATAAGGGATTACTCTTGTTTTTGCACTAAGTGCATTTAGGGAAACTCCGATTATGCATGCAACAATCAAGAACTTGGATATGTTGGTAAATGGGATACGGTGCCACTAGTTGTTTTAGAAACATATGATGAAAAAAAGGAAGAAATATTTAAAGACATTCCTTTGATTTCAATTGATTATGATCATATTTCAGGATTGGTTAGAAAAGGTACACATGTGTAAGTTTTCAATAATTTTAATATTATATATATCTATTTAATGATCTTTAGAGACATTTGTAATTTTTTTAGAATTTTTTTGTGTAAATTTGGTGTACAGGAGATGTTTTTGCAGCCATAGCAGAGTCTGGAAACATTGAAGGTGTTAGTTATTATTTATTACGTTGCACAGAAGAGAGGAATAAGCTAACAGAACCTGAAACAAGTGATGGAATGTCATTTTCCACATGTGAGTTTTAATTTAAAATTTTATATAGATTGTATTCACATGTGCACATTACATTATAAACATTAAATATATATTGTACAAACCTTGAGCATGAAAATGTTGCACATGTTCATATGTCTTACCTTAGGTTCATGTTTACCATGCAGGTTCTGTTGTGTGCAAGGGACATATCTAAAACAAGTCAAAGTTGTTCAACATGGGATTCATTTTGTTGACTATCAGCCTGATAACAAGGTATATCAATATAGTCACTTAATAATTTCTACAACTCTACATCTTCATGTAGTTCCACATGCACATGGCCAAAGAAAATGGAGACTAGATAGTGATGATCATCAAAAAATTCTACATGTTATTGAAGAGTGGGTCAAACCAAAATCTTTGACTTGGATTATATCCATGGTTTTCAAGTTCACTTGTAACCCTATACATGTTCAAATGAGAACTTATAGTAACTTGTACATAGTTGTAAATCATTTTGTGTAAATTACAATTATATGTACATATTTGTTCCATGGAAAATTCTTAAGTTCAAGAATCTTTTGATAGCATCATATCTCACTTTTTTTGGTTGCATGTAAACCCATATGCTGCTTTGAATCCTATTTGAAATGTAGTGAATTTTTTAAATCATTTTTCCTAAATTACAATTATATGTACATATTTTCTCCATGGAAAATTATTAAGTTCAAGAATCTTTGATAGCATCATCACTAACTTTTTTTTGTTGCATGAAAACCCATATATATGCTTTCAATCCTTATTTGAAACATAGTGAAGTTTTT
>VDFB02364502.1:0-23648 GCA_007258455.2 Sequoia sempervirens | reverse complement strand
CGCCAGAAGATAGGAAATGGTGCCAGATGTATAAGCGCCCCCACTTGTGAAGTTAGACTGTGAGAAAGGAAGGCGATTTGCTCAGACAGGAAAGTACGGCTTTCTTAGTGAAGGTACGGCCTGCAGCAGAAATAGTACGGCTTTTGTACAGAAGCAAATAACTAAAAAGTACGGCCCTTATTAATGTCTCCAGATCTCAGGGAATTGGGCGCTTGTAAATAAGAAACTCCTCCAGATGAATACACTGAAACCCTTGAATATATTTTGCCTGTGATGCTCTGCGATAACTTCTGAATGATGTTATCTCTCTGACTGGCAATAAATCAGCTGGTATTTCACAGCCTGTGAATCGCACACACTGAAGATTGCACGTTCTCCAATGCAAGTTGAAAACTGAAACCCTTGGCTCTGTTCTCAGATGAAAGACTCAGCAAAAATTCGACTTCAATAATGATGGCTCGAATTCCAATGAAAAACCCTTATATTCCTCAAAAGCTCGACTTTTCTCAATTAGGTATCGTTTAAATAAATTCGAACTTTTCTTTTTAATATTTCAATAGTTTCAATCACATTTTTAATTATAAATTATAATTAAAAATGGCCCCTTCAATGATGGTCGACCCCTTGAGATAAAACACTTAAGTTATAATATTAAAATATTATAACTTTATAATATAAGCTCCAAATAATTAATATTTTAATTAATCAATTAAAATATTAATATCTCCCTCAAAATATGTCTGATTCACAAAACGTCTGAAGCTGGCGAAGGAGTGAGTGATTCTGCACATGACCAAACCATACTGCTAAAAATAGCAGGGGTGCCTCGCTGAGTGCCAAATACTGCTAAAAATAGCAACTCAGGCAAATGGTGTCCGAATGAGCCCGAACGAAAGCCAATTGGTAAAACTCTGACAACCGAAGCCAAGCCAAGCTCCATCAAGACCCTCTATCCATCCTATCAGCCTACGAGGGTCGCATAATAGGCTAATCATAAGCTCTGAGAGATGTCAACTAGAAGGGGACATGACAATTCAGCACACGGACAATCTTTGTATGAAATTTCTCCAAACCTTCAGTATTCAACACAAGCATAGGTTCTTGTTGTGACCTTTTCACACATCGCCCCATTCAAAATGGGGACCCCTAATTTTCGCTCCATTTTGGTCTTTTGGCTTTGGTCTCTCTCTCTCTGTCTCTCTCTGTCTCTTTTCTATGGTCTGCTTTCTGGGGACGTTCCTGTTTGCAAGCTTAAACGTGAATTTGGCTAAGTCTGAAAATTAGGGTTTGTGTCTTCCTGGTCAGTTTGAGGTCGAGTAAGGTGAATAACTTGAAATTTGAGACTAACATTGTTGTTAGCATGTTTCCAGCAGGCTCTCAGCAAAATTTCATCATATTTTGAGGTACTTACTATTTTTAGTAAGTGTGAAATTCAGGGTAATCTATCAGCATTTTCGAGATTCCGACAGTCACACAACATTCAGAGCACATCAGGCTGCTCGCGTGCAAAATTTGAGTGAAAACAGACAACTTTCTATTTTTAGCAGTCCAGCTTCCGGAGCAAATTTCGGGGTTCAGATGCAGAGTTTTTCTTTGCATGTTGGCATATTCCTTCTGGGTTTTTTGAGACCTTCGCAATGGTATAACATGCAAAACGAGACGACAACTTTCAGAATTCAGTCTTCCGAGGCTATTTTTAGGGTTTGCATGTCAGGGTTTCTTTTGCATGTCGGATGATTCCTGATGGGTTTTCGAGATTTTGCTGGTGTGACATGCAAACGAGATAATCACTGGTACTGAATCCTTGCTATTTTTAAAATCCCGACAACCGCCCCGCCAGCCTCGTAATCAATGAGCCGATCGGGCAGCGTCGCTAAACCAAGAGAAACAGAAGACCATTTGATACTTCATGCAGAAAATTAGGGTTTCTAGCTTCGAGCCCAAAAGAGGCGCAAAAGTCAATTAAAACCGGCAGTAAACCACCTATCAACGCCTTCGTGCCATCTCGCTGGTAAAATTTAAAGTCAAATGGGAGCACTTACTATTTATAGTAAGCCCAATTTGGAAACAAAGCTAAAAATAAGTAAATTGAGGCATGCGCCGCTGTCACAGTGGAAGGTCATGTGGTGAGGAGCCTCTTCGTGAGATTTCCAAGTCAATCCTGAGCAGCGGAAGCCATCGAACAAGCGCTTGCTATTTGCAGTAAATCATCCTGAAATAGGCTAAAAATAGCAGCCCACCTCAAAAGTAGGTAGTGTCACAGGTAACGAGTCGCAAGGATCCAGTGTTTAAAATTTCATGGCAATCTGAGCTTCCGAAGTGTGAAAATCGAGGGCTTACTATAAATAGCAAGGCGTGGATAAGCTAGTAGAAGGCAAAAATGACTAAGTCTAAGTTTCATCCTGTAGCTACCTGAAAATGCGCCCTCATCCAGTTGGCAGGTGATAAAAATGACTAAGTCTAAGTTTCATACTGCAGCTACCTGAAAATGTGCCCTCATCCAGTTGGCAGGTGATAAAAATGTCTAAGTCTGAAGTTCATCCTCCTGCCACCTCCAAATGCGCCCAAGCTATAGAGAAAGTCAAAAGGAAGTCAAAGACGTTCATCCACCACCCAGGCCAAAATGCGCCCATGAAGCAGGAAGTCAATGAAAGTCAACAAGGTTTATCCCTCACTCATAGCAAAATGCGCCCTGCTTGATGAAGAAGCAAAGATGTTCAGGCATAAAAAAATTTCTAAGTATAAAAATCCACCTCCCTCCAAATGTGCCCAACTCAAAGTGGATGACTTCAAAAAATTTCTAAGTGTCAAAGTTATCCTCCACCCCCTTCAAAATGCGCCCATGCAGCCAATGGTCAAAGAAGTCAAAGGATTTTCATCCTTCTTGGGGTGCAAAATGCGCCCAAAACATGCCATGTGAAGACAAAATGAAGAAGTTGAAGAGTCACTCCAAGGCGGGGTCTGAGTTCATCCTTCACCTAGGCCAAAATGCGCCCAAGGTGAAAACAAGTCAACAAGTCATCTCTTATCCCTCATACATGCCTAAATGCGCCCAAAAAAAGGTCAAGTAGAGACAAAAAAATGGAGTTGAAGAGTCATCCCTCTGACATGTCAAAATGCGCCAAGTTGAAGATGTGGAAGGATGAATGTTAGGCGTGGTAAAGGAAGGATGAATGTTAGGCGTGGTAAAGATTGGATGTCCCTCTTCAAGTGTTAAATGCGCCAAGGGTGGTGAATGCTAAAGGGTGTTGAAAATATTTCCTAGACGTGGCAATATTCCTCTTCAAATGCTATATGCGCCCAAGGTGGTAGGTGTTAAAGAATTTTCTAAGGCTTGTAAGGTGGTGGAAATAAGGTGGTAAGGCGTTGAAAATGTTGAGTGTTGAAAATTTTCCCAAGGGCGTGGTTTTATCCTCCTTCAAGTTGAATATGCGCTCAAGGTGGTGACTAAATATTGCTAGGCGTTGGTTTTAAAATGTTCTCTATGACATATGAAATGCGCCTAAGAGGAGTATGATGTGTAAAAATAATATGAGGGCGTTGGAATTTAAAATCCTCCATGATGTGCTTTCAAGGAAAATTTTCTAAGTAAGTTGATGAAATGAAATTTTCCCTCGCAGACAATGTGAACGAAGTTGAATAAAATTTTCTAAGGTAATTTTTTTTTTCAAAGTGCTAAGTGATTCAAAAAATTTCTAAGGCATGAAGTATTCTCTTCCTCTAGAAAATACGCCTAGACTCCAAGGTGTTGAATTTTCCTGAGGCACGAGCAAGTTTTCAGAGGCAAAGTCGGAAGATGATGGCAATACAGGATAAATCCAAAATTTCTCAAGTTAGAGCAACAGGACGATCACAAATGAAGAACGGATTTAAATTTCACAGGGGAGTAATTTTCTAAGGTTCAAAATTCAAAAAAAAAATTAAATGAACCCATTCGTTGGGTACCCATGAGTTCGAAGAAAATTTTCTTTTGGGTATTGAAGATTATCGATGAGGAGTTGATTTTAAAGTCTTCCATGCTTCGTTGCGCCCTTCAGGGCGAAGATTTTTGATGGGCACTGGATTGATGAATTTTCCTAAGGGAAATTTAAAATTTTCCTAAGGGAAATTTAAAAATTTTCTAAGGAAAATTTGAAGAAAATGTGTTTTCAAGATTAAATGCCTCAACGGATGAGTTTTAAGTCAATTGCCTAGGTGAATTTGATTGAATTCTTCGTGGGACTAGTCTTCCAGAGGCAGAGATGAATGAGATCAAAATTGCAAACACCTTAGCTGGAGAAGTAAAGGGGAATACAGTTGAAGTCAAGATGTTGGAAAATTATGAACAAAGCAAAGTTGTGCTGGAGGAAAACGATGAACTCTTGGAAGTTAAAGCACGAAAATCCTGGTAAGTAAGTTGAATTTATAATACCCTTCTCCTTGCTTGTTTTGCAGGATGAGCATGGAGGCCAGAGCACGATGACCTGAAGTGATGAAGCATGATGATATTACAACCTTCGGAAGAAGATAAAGTTATAAGTTTCAACCTCGAAGGAAGAAAGTTGCAAGAAAATGGCTAAGTGTTGAGAGTGAGTATAACTCAAGTGACAAAGAATGGAAGCTCGAGCGAAGTCAAAGAACAACACCAAGAAAGAAGATCAAGAATAGTGTGAACGCGTCTACAAGCGGAATCTTCTAGAAGGATGGTGGACATTATGGTTCATTTATTACCCCACTCCTCTTGGTGGCGGTTTTTAGGGCAAATCTTGTTTAGGACTGAGGTGGCACAATCTAGGCCATCCAGCCAATTGTAATCTAAGCCGTCCGTTGGACTTGGCAAACTATAAAAGGGGGAGTCCCCCTCATTTGTATCTCATTAGAAATTAGAAGTAGAAGCAGAGCTTAGAGGAGTAGAGAGAAGTTGATAGAGTAGAAAGTAAAGTAGTGTAGATTGAAAAGGAAGGAAAGTCTTCCCTTTGGATACTTTGTAAGAAGTTGTCATGTATGCTTTCATAATAAAAGAATTTTCATTGATGGTGAATTCTTCTTTGTTGTGAATAGTTGTTGAGGCTTCTTCGTCCTTCCAATTCACGTAGCATCTTGAAGTAGCTTAAAGTAAAGTAGATTTCATTTCATGCAAGTACTTGGTAATCGTGGAATGTGGTGCTCGATTTGAACAAGATTTCGCTTGTCCATACCACTAGCGGGCTCGCTGACGGTGGGTTTGCCTTGCGTGGTCAACTGGAACTTTGTGAAGCTTAACTTCGATTATGGTTTATGTGTTAGCATGCGTCGTTGTGATGGTATCTTCATGCTAAATCGTGATCTGAACATCTTAAGTCACTCCTCTGAAGATTGCACCAGTTCCGCGGAAGCTGTCCGAAGTGAGGCAAAACGGAGCTTGGTTGAAGCTTGTGAGAATTGATCGCCATGTCCCACACCTTAGAGTAGACTAGAACACTCCTATCCCCACACCCTTTAAATTCAGTTCATTTCCGATTAGAATTAGGAAACTTGTGCTCACCTGCCAAATCATTTGAATGACACGAAAGCCCTTAGTCTACTGTCTGTTGTTAGCTGTCGAACAATTGTGTAAGTCCCCTTGAAATACCAGCAATATCACATCGAGCCAACTGAGTCTATTCGCATTATCGGAACCTTGGAGTTGAAAGCATGAACTCACTCGCAATCTTAGCATGCTGAATACTTTGTTCAAGAGAGGATAGAGTATCCGTTGGGAAACTTTATTCTGTGTTGGTGCAGTCTCAAAAACCACGTCAACAGTTCTGAAGTAAATCTACCAACAAAACTTTCTTGCACAAATTGTGACTCTGAATGAATCATACAGTATTAACTAGGGAGGATCTTTCACCACTGTGGCTAATCTTCTCCAAGAGGGTTTTTGTCATCAAGAAGGCTGAGATGAACTGGGTTCAATCCCACAGAACCACAAAGGTTTTACAAAAAGAAATAAAATAATTTGCATATCCAAATGAGCTCTCTAAATCTCCCTTTATACTTTTTCTGCCGAACTTTTGAAAATATATATTTTTTAAATTCACATTTTAATAAAATAATCCTTTTTGTGCTCCAAAATATCCTTTTTATAAAATAATGATTATATTTGATATGCAAGGTTCCTTTTTCAAGCATCCATGATTTAAAACATTTAATTCCCTTTCCAATGAGCTATTACACTATGTTGCTTTTTAAATTATTTCATAAAATTAAGCAACCTTAGTGAAATAATTAAATTGAAGCTCAATAATTCATCTGAGTTTCGGAAACCGCCAAAGAACATCAGAATCAAAATCTGACTATACTGGAATGATACTGATGATGAATAATGATAATCGGGGTTGACTAGGTGACTTTCCACAAATAGATGCTCTCTCCAAGAGTCTTGGAGAACACACTAGAAGTCAGAATTCTCTTTGGAAAGTGACGTAAGAGTCTAAAAGACCAACTGAGGTCACTACCAAAAACAAACATCCTTGCAGAACACAAATTGCATGCTCCAAGAACCTTGGAGTTCCCCTCATCAAACACCAAGCTGTTTCGGTCAAAACATGAGCTGGACAATAGCTCGCAAACCAAAGTAGCTAAAAAAATGGAAACGTTATAGGAAGAATGTGAAATCTCTTTTTTTTGAGGATGAGGATGTTTTTCCAATATCAAGGATCCTAGGTTGAATCTAAAATTCTTATCTCCCACTATTTGTCAAATGGTCAATTGTTTTCATGTCATAATCAATTTTGTTCGTAACAACAATGGCATTCCCATTGTCTGCTTTAGTAATGACGATGCCACTTATCTTTGGGAATATTCAATATTTAATAACTTTGAGGTTAAAAAATGGTTTTTTCCCTTTAGTTTTTTTCTGATTACACTGTTTTTTCATGTGGGTCTAACTGAGCAATAGTGATTCTGGTTGATGTGCCAAGAAGCATATCTCAATAGCAGAGTCTATTAGCCAGATGAGTTCAAAACTTGTATTATAAAGTTATTCTGCTACTATGCTTGATATGCCATTTCAGATAAGATAGAGCCTTGTATTTACTTTCCAATTACAGTTTTTTATGTGTGCATTTAGTGATCTTTTGAAGGACAGTCAATTATATTGCGGAATTAATTTATGGTGTTGTAACCATGCCATTTCAACCTCAAGTCGTTCTATACAGATAACAAGACACAGATACAAACACAAAAGTCATGTTTGGTTATGCAATTCATAAAGAACAAGGGATGTGATTTAGCAGCAACCTTTCAGCATTTTCCTATGAAGGAAATCACCAGGCAGCCACTTGTATTGTTAGCTCACACCTGATATAATAAATGCCTAATATTATGGCTGGTTGCCTAACCTCTTATCTTTTGTTATAGACATTTGCATTATTTTTAATTGGCATCTGATGCCCATATTTAAGAACACAATTTCAATATTATTTGTATGAACAAACATTCCTGAATCATAAACTGAAACCGTCTAGTTTGGATTGATAGTTATCTTAACAAAAGCATAGAAACAGATTTTCAATATCCATGATATTGTTAGTTTTTCTTCGTGATTCTGTTTCTGTCAGTGCTCATTTATAATTAGTTGTTCAGTCTTGATTCAGTTTTTAGTGGCAACATCAGTCATTGGATTGAATTTCCTGCTGTGCAGTTTATTTTACTAGTAATTGATTATGATCTGATAACTGAGTATTTATATCTTTCTAACAAGATCAATGTTCACACAGGTAGATAAAGGTGATGAAAGGCTACTTTCCCAAAGTCCTAGAAGATTAAGTGGTGTTTCTGAAAGTGGCATACTTTATATGGACAAATCATCATTGTTCAGAGTTGCAATTTCAGATATTCTCTCTGTATCTCCATGTGCGGATCTTACACTACCCCCAGGAGGTGGCCTCTGTATTGATACCGTCAAGGGGCCATGTTATCTTGTAAGTTTGATTTGGATTCTCTTTGTGGTTTAAGTTTAGAAGATTATAAGCAGTCATGCCTATATCTTAGCAATAATGATATTGAAACTTGTTGACATAAGCTAGAAGAGTTTTAGTCCCTCTCACATGCATAAGAAAAAAAAGGTGCTCAAAGTAACACGAATTTCTATAAGTAAACAACCTTGGTACCGTAAAAGCTATTTTTTAGATCTGCTATTCTGACAGTGGCTGCTACCTAAATAAAATAATAAATTTATTTAATATATATGTTTAAAAGTTTGGAAGCTATAGGGACTCTTGGGTGTTGCCCACAATAGATTTTAATGCCTACGGCCATATACCAAAGACTGCAGATTTTAATGCTTACTGCCATATACAAAAAACTATGTATATATCAAGGGCCAAAGGCGGGCCTTGTCCATTATTCATATAAATGCTGGTTGGCATGCACATAGAACAATTCCCCTAAATATTTTAAAAGCATCACACACATAAATATTGATTGACATTCAAATATTAAAGCATTCTCTCAACTCTCCACATATGGAATTCAAATCATTTCTGTTTTTCTTCTGGCGTATTTTCCCCCCTTTACTGTAGAACCACCTAACTCTAAGGCCAGTGGAAATGATTTGTTTTCATGTGCGGCTGGCAAACTGCATCTTTCAATTCCTCTTTGTGTTACTAGTATAAATTTTTTATAGCACTTGTTTTTCTGTGGCTTATTTCATAAATGCAACAAATGACTTTGACTTTGGACCAAGTTCTCGAGCTCCAGATAATTTGTGGATTTGATGGTTTTCGTTTCTTTTGTTTGACATTTTTCACTGCACATGGTGCAAACTGAAGTCTCTACTAGGATACAGTAACATGCAAATAGGCTTTTGGATTTCATTGATTTCTTTTATTTGTTAAAATAGATTCCTTTTACGCGTTAGGACAGTAACATTCAAATAGGCTTTTGGATTTCTTTTGTTTGTTTCTAGAATATAACTCTGATAGTTAATAATGGGAAAATGTACCTTTTGGGGTTCAAGAATGTCTTCTGACATTTGTAGCTTTGTTGTTGGAATTTAGTTTGGATAGATAACTATACATGAGAATATGTGTACATTTATCTGCCCACACTATTGTGGCAGATATCGTAGCAAGCATTTCATACCTACCGCTAGGTCATGCTTGTTGGACTTAAATATGTTCCCATTCATAAGAGGTTTGATCTTGTAATTGTGTTGGAAGAAGTTTTCGTATTTTCTGTGTTGCAGACCTAATTAGCTAGGTATCATCTCTAACTCTTATAATGGTTTCTTTATTGTAGGTAGCAGATACTTGGGAAACAATGGATGGGTGGCTAGATGCGATTCGTCTTGTGTATACTATTTTTGCACGAGGAAAAAGTGATGTATTGGCTGGTGTCATAACTGGTTGATGTCCATTTAGAAGAAATCCCCCGCCATCACTTGCTTAATTTAGTAGTTCTTTTGAGAAAATTTTGATTCTATTTTTTATTTATTGATCCTTATCTGACTTCCCTGGACGAATGATTTCAGTGATTCATCCAACTTTTTTTCAATTCTTTATTATACCATTACTAAGAAAATATGTATCACAGTTCTATGTTGAGCAAATATAAATTATATTTCAGTTTTTGTGGGATTTGACCCTTGTACATTAAAGTAGTCTCAACTCTCAAGATGTCCTCCAAGAGTAATCATTACATGAATGACATTTTTCTTCACGTATGTTGGTAATAATACAAAGCAAGAGGACCCACTTGGCACAGAATCACCTTTAAACATATTTAGGTCGTTGAGGATGATAAATGCAATCCACCGTTTTGCCTTTTCACCCTCTGCCCTCTTTTTCTGAAATTGGATTCCAAATTTTCTTGATGCTTAAATATTAATTATGTAGCAAATATATTTTTAATTTGCTGTCACTTTTTTCTAATATCTAGATAAGAGGATGTTATACAACTACAAGCATCTTATATTGTAATTTAGACATGCATGAAAACAGAAGTAGCTCATTACTTAAACGCAAAAGTCTGTAGCAATTTTTTATATTAAAAAAAGGATTTGTAGTACTTTTTCTTATGGATTAATGACCGGACCACCCTCCTCCCCGCTTTGCTATTGTTGTCAACCCCTAATGGCATTACCCTCATGTGGACTCTATGGGTGTATTTTATATCCACCCACTTTTTTTTTTTTTTTTAATATTATTATTTCTTATAAATGATAAATTAGATAGCTATTAATAAGAAAAGAAGCTGTTACATTGTTTCTGAATTGACAATTAAAAACATGTATATGACGATGATGATGGTGATGACTATTAATGCCCATAAGACCAAATTAATTTGTAGGGAATTTTAAAGTGTATAATTACAATTTACAACATCCTATCTTTAACTTAAATGCGTAAGACATCATCAGAGTTGCTGTATTTGTAGTTATTGCCTTTCAGTCTTCCATGTCTTTTGGTTCATCATGGGTGTCTATGAAGTTTCATCCTTAAAATTATGGTGGAAGTAGTAATAATTTTTATTCTCCATTTATGATTTGGCTCACATCTAATGTACAGAATACTTAAAATAAAAAGGAAAAAGAGAAATATGACAATGCTTTTATGTAACTAGGTATTCTATATACAATCATTATATTAACTTTATGAAGGAAACCAACTTGTTTCAGTTGTACACGAGTTTGTAAAGAGTTATGTAATGTACTTAAGTTGCTTCATATTGTTAAGGGAAGGGCAAAGTGAAGGATAATGGCGTAAAGCCTCAATTTCGCTGGTGTTAAATATTTTACAAACTTGCCCACTCTTAAGGTACTTTTTGTCAAGACAAAAATTGGTTTGACCATGGAATAGTACTAGGTATTACTTTAATGATAATTTCCCCTTGAGGTTATATAATTTTTTACCTATAAACATGAAGGATATTTCTTACATTGCCCTCACAAATAAATACTTACCAGAAACATCTTCAACAAAAGCCTTAAATGCACATAAATTTAGCTACTCCAATGGTTTCAAAATTGACATAACATGTGCATATTAAATGAGATAGGATGGAGGCATACAAAATACTATGGAATATGCAACAAAACACCAAAGAAGATGCAACAAATAAATTTCCTTTGGAGAAATCCTTTAAATGGGAAAATCTCCAACAAGTGAGGTATAAGCTCCCCATATCAATATGTAACAATTGTTTATATATATGTACAATTTTGTTGAGGAAAAATGAGCACTACCAAACAAGAAACCTAGGTCACTATGCAAATCCCCATAACTTTAATTGTTATCCTAGCTAAACCTATGTCACTATGCAAATCCCCACAACTTTATGTATGCTAAAATTGCCATACATAATGAGAGCCAATCTCTTACACTTCATGAATTTTGTTAGTCTTTTAATTTCTCTTTTGAGAACACAAAACAATGCAATGTGTATGGCAGTGCTATTTTTCGAATTATAAAGAAAACCTCATGAGTTCTAACTAAATTTAAAACTAACAAAACTTACAAATATGAATACTATACAAGATTTCAATGAATGAAAAACTAGCTAAGTGGGGAAGATATTTGTTTGGAGTTGTGGAGAATGGTTTGAGAAGGTTGAGGGGGGAGATTCCTTAGTGTTGATCAAGCTTTGGGCCTCGTCTGTTAATTGATGTGTTAAGCCCTAGTTTTGTGTTAAATGTGAATATTTGATTGACTATGTTTTTGCCTTGGATGTTGCATTAGATTGTTAAGTCAAGCATTGTAGTGAGATTGTTAGATTGAGGATAACTACTTCAAGTATGAATAAAGACCTCTTATTGGTTTAAAGAGTAGTATTTAGTTGTAAATAAATATTTAACTAAATAACATTGACAAATCTTGATTTTTGGCTAAATAAGAGTCCAACATTCTAAATTGATAGAAAATGATTAAATGAACAACTATTATACGACCATAGAAAAATCAATTGCCAAAGGAATACACAAAGTTATCACTTAAATGAATAACAAGCATTAATGCAAAGCCTAACACAAGCATTTTAATTCAATTTATTTTTTATCACAAACACAAAATCAATTACCTCAACATAATCTTTTGCAACATAGCGCTAATATCAACTTACATTTTTGTATTCACTAAAGAAAACACAAAGACTCAACTTCATAGCTTGAGTGATAATTTTTACAATGTAAATTTGGCATAACTCTCATTACATTTTTTTTCTCCCTCAAATCACTTTGTTATAAGCTCTATAAAAGAAGCTCTTATGGATAAAAAATAATAAATATAATGTTATTAAAGTTGCTTTTAATTCTACTCTATCTATTGCAAAGAGAAACTAAAATATTTAATTAGCCTAAAATAAACACTTTTCTTCCTTAAATTTGTGTTCTCCTTGACATAGGTCAATTGGAACAAGGTGGTGCCATCTTTGTTGTGCTTTTTGCTTGAAATCACTTAAACTTGGGTGCTAATTTGGAAATAGGGTGAGCAAGGCAAGAAAACATAATTAAATGGTGTCATATAACTCAACTTCATGTGTTTTATCCTTGGGTGCATATTTGTAACACCCTTGCCACTTGAAGCACCACTTTCCACTAGTAATGCCAATGTAAATTTCTTTCTTGATCTTTTTAGCACCTCTTTCTCTATGTAGAACTTCATTATGTCCTTGCTACCTTTGGCCCACTTTTAGTTGGTTGCACCACTTAAAATATGCAAAACATTGACATTCTAAAAAAAATTCCTTAATGGCATAGTTAGCTTCAGGGGTTGCCAATTTTAGTGCTATTTTTAGGTGGTTGCACCACTCACTATGTGATATTTCTTTATGGCATGATCTCTTTATGTTCCTTAATTGTTTAACACAATTTTAACCTATTATTGCCATTTTTGACTTGCGCCTGTCTTGAATTTTTAGCTCCTTTGACAAGTGCAATTTTGTAACTCTTCCTAGGTGTGGTTCCATGACCACTTAGCAACCTCTTGAGCACAATTTTACCATGGTTTGGCTATCTCAAATGTGCACTTAATAGTTGGAAGAATTTTATCATTGCCACTTGAAGAAGCTACCTCTTGATATTTGCCAATATTCCATTTATATTTGAGTCTCTATCATTATATTTCTTCCTTCTAAGTTGAAGCTATCGATCTTTTAAGATTTAGATAATCTTTGTTCATTACCCCTCATCTGGAGCATTCTAGAAACATTGTTAATTGATGAATTAGATCAATATCTAATGACTTTTGAAAATAGGAAGGACAACATGTTTGATATTTATAACTGTTATCAATTAGATTTGCACCCTACCGAATACAAGATTCGACAATCTAATGACACATGGAAACCTTCTTCAGATGTGGGAGATCTAAATGAAGAAGGAATCTCTAGAGTGAGTTGGTTCTTCGAAAGATGGATCATATTCTAAGTACTTTCTGGGAAAAGGATAGAAGGATAGCTTAAAAATGAAATTTAACACAAACTAATGGTTAACTGTTATTTCTGAAAATTCAGATTTTACCACTCACAACAATTCCTCTATTACAATAGCTCTCACAATCTCATTGGTACATGATTTCATCAGTAATTTGCATGAAGATTCGAAGGTATTAAATACATCATGCAACCTGAAAACATGAAATTCTATGCAAAGACATATAAGGCTTCAAACTTGAAAACACAAAGACATCAAATTGTTGTTACAAGGTTGAGACAAGAAATGAGAACTTTGCTGCTTTATTGAAACTGAAAGAGTGTATCTGTCTGAACTGAGTACAAATGAGTTTACAAGCTCAAAATGTTAAGAGCAAGAAACTACCAAATGAACTGAGAAAAAAAAAACCAAGTCTTCTTCAAGAGAAATAACTCCAAAACCCTAATTCAAGCTCAAAAAGAAAAGCCCAAGAAAAGGTATCAAAACTACCCAATAAGCTTGCACAAAAGTAGAAAAAACTCACTTTTTGCATGTCCATACTGTCAAACCTCTAAAAACAGGCTAAATCTACTTTTAAAGCAAAAAATAACATCTTATCTCTCTAGTAGGAATCTCAAATCCGACCAAGACAATATCTTTCAAAAAATCTGCAAAAAATAGCAAAAATTAAAGCAATTTATAAGATATTGCTTTAATCTTGCTTTACATGGCTTGTAGATCTTCATAATTTGATTAATTTTTGCAACTAAAGATTTTGAAATCTTTTGCAAAAAATAATCCTTATCTCTCCAATTACAATGCTTGATTTTCTTAGAAAAATCATAAAATAGAATACATATCTCTTATCCATATCTTCTTCCTCTTGAAAACAATCTCCCAATCTATAATTGATTTCTAAAAGATCAATCAAAACAAATTATAGAGGCATGAATATGAAATTGATTTCTTTAAAATCAATAAAATATAACCTTAGACATAAATAAAATAAAAGCAAAGCTCTTATCGGCCACCATGGTTATTAACTTGGCTTGAAATTTTAAAAAACTTAAGGGAAAAATTCCCTTAGCCGACTTAGGTCTTTTAGAAACCCTAAGACAAAACAAAGAAATCCCAATTTTTTCGCATCATTTTGAAGTGGACTTTGGAAATGAGTGGCTTTGCAGCCGCCGCCATATGAACTAGGGTTTGAGCTCTGAGACTCCATTCAAGCTTTCTGTGGTTGAACCTTCACCAGATTTGGTCTCTGCTACTCATGGTGAGCATTTGACTGTCATTCATTTGTTTTCTTGGCTCCTTTTGATGTTTAAAAAAAACCACACTAGTCGCGACTGTAACATACTCTAATACATTTTTATATTTATGTATTTCTCTTTCATTGGCCGCCAACATATGAACTCAAACTGGGCAGTTTGCTTTATTTTGCAAAGGACGAGACTGAGGTAAGTGTTACTGATTGTTCCTACTTCATTCTTTGAGCTTTGGCTGAGAATAAAGGCCTCTTTGGCCGTGACTATAGCAAATTGTTTGATACATTTACTCATTTCCTGCTTGTTTTCTTATCTCTGTGTCTCTTGCATCCACTATGAGAGCTCGACTGCTTGTCTTTTGTTCTGTGAGCGTGGCCATGGCTTATATGTTCTCCTACAGGCAACGATGGTAAACCCTTTGTTTCATTTTTGCTTCCCATGTTGTTTTCATTCAAGTGAATTATGACAATCCGCGAGCTTTGTATGCTTCTCTGATGAAGTTAATGGAGGAAAGCTCCATCTGTAGGTTGTTTACTGTGACCTTTAAATAGATTGGAAGAAAACTCAAATGGGTCCATATTTCTGTGGGTTGACAAACATTTGAAGAGTCAAATACTTCCTCTTAGCTGCACCATGTACATGCTCAATATGAGCTTTCAAAACACTATTAGACTCGACCCACATGATTTCTTTTACTTTCTGTTGTTTCTTATAAAACCCTCTCATGGGTGTCACTAAAAGTTGGAATATCTGTCTTTAAATTCGAAACCCCAATGTGGGTATTAATTTTTTTGAAGAAATCTATGTTTATTCCTATATTTTTTGTTATACTTAAGCTCAACCATGAGAGCACTGTATAAATCTTATTTTTTGACAAAACTCCACTTGGGTGTATAACATTTTGAAGAACACATATTCCTTTTCCTTACTGTTGAAAACCCTCATACGGGTAATCCTTGACTGAGACAAAACCCTTATCTTGCTGCTCTGTTAAACTACCCGTGTGGGTAAATTGTATTTGGTGAAAATCAATATATTTGATTGAAAAGCCAAATGGGGTATGCTGATAGTAATGAGGAAAACTGCATTTTATGAAAACTCATGTATTTTAATCTGCAATAAACTTCTCACCTGTACAATGCATTTGTTCTCCTGATATTTTATAAGTTAATGCATCCATTTCATTTAATGCAACATTTACCTTAAATTATTGTAACTCCATGGACTGCATTCTCTTTTACAACCAACACACACTTTCAGAATCACTTCCTTCATGCTTTGTCATTCTCCACTCATTTTGTAGCAATATTTCTCAGTGAAAATGAAACTGGTTGTCTTTGTTGGATCATTGCTTCACCTTATTAAACAACTAGCTACAGGTCACTGTATTGATCTTGTAACCTTTCATTATTCTATTGGAAATTTGAAACAATACTATTTGTTGAGGCATTATGTATGCCTTTTCATTATCACCGTCATGAGCATAAACACTGTTGAACTTTGCATAATATCATGAACATGATGACAAATAATACTATGGAAGAAGAATATAAACCATACAACAATGTTTGAGATGAATGTACTCAGTTGAATTGATTGAGCTGATTTAAACCTACTGTTCACCTATAGCTTTCAAAAATCATTTACATGATTGTTATGAGTGAACAGTTTGTTTGATGGCTTTGAAAGATGAACTCTCCTTTACTCTTTTAGTTGTATAGTACCTCACTACTTAGCCCCTCCTGTAACGAATGCGGGGCAGCATGCCGAGCTCTACACTTGTGGGAGCTTGTTTTTCTCCACATGCTTGATCTTCAAATGATAATCAACTTCATAATTTTCCCTATACCTGCACAAAGAAACAAATGATGTTAGCATAAAACAATATATGATGATGTTGATGTCTCTCTTTCAACTCATGTTTCCGCACTTTTCTTGATTGTTTCAGTGTATGATTAGTAGCATCCTACATTATCATTGATGGTTCATGTCGGTATATTCATAGTCGGAGCTCTAACATCCCTCTTTTCCTTCCTATAGGTCAATGGAGCTCGAAGAAGACAAAAGGTGCACCACTTCTGTGTCAATCATCAACATAGGCAATGATGATTATGTGTATACTTATGTGATTTTTCCTTTTATGCATCTTCCGTAGTGTAGTATTGATGAGGGCGCAACCCCAGACTTAGAAAATAATCCAAAAACAAGAGAAAATTTTTATTATTCGAAAAATGGTGCTCCTTACATGCAAAGGATCTCAAATCCCTAAGTTCTACAACACATGCAAGTTACAGAAAGCTACAGAATCACCGTTTTGCAATATGCGAGCTTGTCCCCAAAAATTACCCAAAAATTAGAAACCCGCCCATAAATAAACTCCTCTTTAGTTTGGAGCCAAAACAACATTCAAATTTGAGTTTAGGCGGTTTGGCATCGAAAAATTACAACTTGAAGTTCAAATTTCAAAAGAACATTTGCAATTGTATCTTCTAGAAAGTGCGCCAACTTCCCGGGGCCATAACTTTTGATCCAAGACTCCAATTCACGAACCGTTTGAACCATTGGAAAGGTCTCGAAGTCAGTAACACGCTCAAAATTTGCTATGCCAATTTTGGAAAGTTTCAAGGCTGATCTGGAAACTCTAAGTGCCTCAAATCTAACTCGAAGAAGTGCAAATCTGGGAAACTAAAACTGCAATATCTTTCAACCCAGGAATAGAAAATAAAAACCATAAATTGGGAATTTCATTATGACGAAAAGGGTATCAAAAATGTAAAACATCTAAAAAATAAGAAACTTGAAATTTAACTATTTTTGGGTGATGCAAGATTGCCCTTACACCACTTTGGATGCTCCGCATCGGACACCTAAGGTAATTTGAGAACTGACCCATCACGTCTTAGATAGTTGAGGAAAATTCAACCGGTCAACTGCTGCCTTAGATAGCCAGGATGAATCTTCCATAGGCCTTCCTCTCCATTTCACCAGATATTCTTCATATTGCCTATTTCTGGTACTCCTTCCCACATGACTATCCAAGATTGGTTCAATCTCCTTCCTTTTGAAGTAGGTGTTGGAATGCCATACTGCCCTATTGCTGGTGCTTCTCCATTATGTCTTCATGATACTCTGTCAAATCTGAAATGTTGAACACAGGGGAAATGTTGATTCCATCAGGCAACTCTACCTCATATGCATTCCCTGAATCATGCTTCTTCAAAATCTTACAGGGACCGAATTTCTTCATCTTCAATTTGTTATAGGTTCCCACGGAAACCTTTCTTTCCTCAAGTGGACCATTACTTCATCACCAATCTGAAACTCCTTATTCCTCCTTTTTGATCTGCCTTAGCCTTATATTGCATATTCATCTTATTAATGTGTTCTCGTACCTTCTTATGTATATTCTTGATGTGCTCTGCAAAATCTTCAGCTTCAGCACTTATTTTTCTCTTGGTCCATCTTCCTCAATTCTAGAGCTGTTCTGGGGCTACCTCCATACACAATCTAGAATGGTGATCTACCATGCTTACGTTGACAAAATTGTTGTAAGAAATTCTAGGGTAAGATCAAGTCCCATCCCTTGGTTTATCTCCTACCAAACATCTCAGTAGGTTACCCAGACTCCTGTTAACAACCTCTGTCTGCCCATCTGTTTGTGGATGGTGTGCAGAACTAAACTTCAACTCTGTCTTCAGCTTCTTCCACAAGGTCCTCCAAAATTACCCCACAAATTTGGTGTCACGATCTAAAACAATACTCTTTGGCAGACCATGTAGCCTCACCACCTCTTTGAAGAACAAGTCAGCAATGTAGACTGCATCATGGGTCTTCTGACATGGAATGAAATGTGCTATCTTTGAAAACCTATCAACCACCACAAAGACTGAATCATTCCCTCGTTGTGTCCTTGGCAAACCAAGAACAAAGTCCATATTTATATCCTCCCATGGCCTCTCTGGTATAGGTAAGGGCTGATATAAGCTGTATTTTGGCTCACTCCTTTAGCCATCTAACATACCCTGCAGCTTTGTACAAACTTTTTCACATCCTGTGACAACTAAGGCCAATAATAATGCTCATTGATAATGGCAATGGTCTTATCCCAACCAAAATGTGTTGCCATTCCTCCATTATGCTTCTTCTTTATCAGGTTCTCCCTCATGGAACTCCTCAGGATACACAATTCACTTCCTTTAAATAACATGCCATCCTAGATTATGAAATCCAGCCACCTTGTCCTATCCACTGTAACAGGTTTCTTGCAAGTTTTCCAAGCCTCTGCAAAATCAGGATCTTCTGCATACAGTGTCTTGAGTTCATTGAACCCAACCACTTCAATCTGCATTTTTGTCATCAATGTATGCCTCCTACTTAAGGCATCTGCAACCCTATTTGACTTCCCACTCCTATGTTTCAAAATAAAGGTATAACTCTGCAAAAACTCTACCCATTTCACATGCCTCTGATTTAATTTTCCTTGACTATTTAGGTGCAAAGCGTGATGATCAGTATATAGAATGAATTCCCTCGGCAACAAATAATGTCTCCATTTCTTTAATGCTTGAACTATTGCATAAAATTCCTGATCATATACAAAATACTTTCTCTTGGCATCATTTAACTTTTCATTGAAATAGGCAATGGGCTTACCTTCTTGGCTCAACACTGCTCCAATGGCACAACCACTGACATCACAATCCACCAAACACTTTGTTGAAATCAGGGAGGGCTAGAACAGGTTTCTCTATTACCTTTTGCTTCAACATTTCAAAACTCTTTGCTGCTCCAGTGCTCCACTTGAATTATTTTCTATCCCTCTCATTGTTTAGTCAGGGGTCCATAAATACTATTGAAGTTTTTAATGAACTTTCTATAAAAACTAGCCAAACCATGGAAATATCTCACCTCAGTAGCAGTTCTTGGGGTAGGCCATTCCAGAATAGCCTTCACCTTCTTTGGGTCCATCTTGAGACCTTCTTTTGAGACAACAAACCCCAAGTACTAACTCCCTCTTCACAAAACTGCACTTCTTCAGATTAATCAATAGTTTCTCTTCTTTTAACTTCTCAAAGGCTCTCTGAATATGCATCAGATGCTCATCCAATGTCTTATTGAAAATCAAAATATTATCTAAATATACAATAAGAAAACTTTCCAGAAATTATTTTAGTACCTCATTCATGAGCCGCATGAATGTGCTCGGTGCATTGGTTAGCCCAAAAGGCATGACTAACCACTCGTACAAGCCCTCTTTGGTTTTGAAGGCAGTCTTCCATTCATCTCCCTCTCGAATCTGGATCTGGTGATATCCACTCTTCAGATCAATTTTTGTGAAGTACTGAGCTCCACTAAAACAGTCCATCAAGTCAGCCATCCTTGGCAGGGGAAATCTGTACTTGATTGTTATCTTGTTTATGGCTTGAGAATTTGTACACATCGTCCACTCCCCATCCTTCTTTGGTGCTAGTATTGCAGGTACTGCACATGGACTCAAACTCTCCCATATCAAACCCTTTCTCAACAACTCTTGAACTTGTATGTTCACTCATTTTCTGCTGGAGTCATTCTATGAGCTGCCTTATTTGGAAAACCCGCTCCAGGAATCAAGTCAATCTGATGACTGATCTTCCTTATTGGTGGTAAACTCTCAGGTATATTATTAGAAACAATATCCTGAAACTCATCCAACATCCCAAAAAATTCTTCTGGAACCTTCTCACTATCCTCCTTACTCACTTTAGGAATCAATGCATAACACACACGCTCATGTTTCATACCTTCTAAAAATTTTCTTCCATCTACATAACAAATTCTAGCACTACTACATACCTTTTCTTCGGTCTCCTTCAAGGGTTTCAACTTGTGACGAACCCCATCCTTTGTCAAGGAATAAGTGTTTGCATGGCCATCATGTATAGCTCATCTATTGAGCTGCCACGACCTCCCCAACAACATGTGACATGCATCCATGGGGATGATATCGCAGAGTACCTCATCATGGTAGCTCTGATCTTAAACTTTGCTAGGCCGCGCTCATTGACCAAAATTTGTGGTCTTTACGTAGCTAGGCAATCCGATCACGGATCTTGGTGCATTTCCCTCTTGACTTCAGCATTTGACCATCTCTTACGACACCATATTAGGGGTGCTCCCACCATCAATAATGACATCACAACATTTTTCAGCTACACTTGCACCTTGTGCGGCATGTTCTTCCCTCTGTTCTAGTTCCTTTTCCTTAGTCATCGGGGCTCTCCTAATCCTTGTTCTCCCTTCAACATCATTTGAATGTTCAGTTGGACCTCCCTCATCTACGGCTGCACAAGCGCTTCCCGGGCCAGCCGGCCTTTTAATGCGCCCTTCTTTGTGGTGTTGTGGACGTTCATAGACTTGATGCCCTTCTTCACCCACGGAACCGTTCCTTTGAAACCACCTCTTACAGATCCTTTTCCATATCTCCCTGGAGTCCTCGTCTTTCACCGCTGTTTTGATCAGGGGGTGGTAAAGTTTTCATTCCCTCGGCGGGATTGTTTCCCATCTTCACTTTTCTTTCATCATCGTTTTCAGCTTCCTGGTCTTCCTTTGCCCCTTCCACTTTGACCTCCTAGATCCTTTTTGCTTGCCATCAAATCTTTTGTTTAGCTTCTCTTCCACCTTCAGAAAAAATTGATACACATCCTCAATGGTGTTCATTCTGACTAGGCTTAACTCCTCTTAAATGCTCGGCCGTAACCCATTAAGATATCGAGCTACCTTCTCTTTATTGGCCTCTGTGTGGCCCGTTTGATAATTGCTCTTGTGAAAATATTTAGTATATTCTTTCACCAGTTGCTCTTGGCAGCCCTTGCAATTTCTTCAGCGAGGATCGAGCTAGTAGTCCGGTATGAGCTTTGTTTCTTGGTTTTCTCTGCACCATCCGTCCCATACGGTGATATTTCCTTTCATATTCAATTTCTTTCGATTGGACCTCTTTCCACCAAATACTGGCATGGCCCTTCAGCTTCATTTTTGCAAACTTAACCCGATTTGGGTCCTCTATTTCCTCATACTCAAAATATTCTTCTAGCTCGTTGATCCAGTCGATCAACTCTTCCAGGTTCAGACTTTCAGAATAACTGGGGACTTCTACTCTGGGTCTTTTCCCGATCTTTGAAATGACCCTTATTAGCCTCATTCAATCTTGATCAATTGCTTCTTCTTCCTCTTCTACATTTGAACCTCCTTCCTCTCCTTCATCCTCACTTTCCTCTTTCAGGTTTAACCCTCTTCTCAACTGCTCTTGTAGCGCATCAAGCTGTCTTTGGAGGGCTGCCAGTGCATCTCTTCCACCAACATTTTTGCTGCCTCAACCACCTCTGGCACCACCATGCCTACCAGGCATCACTTTTGGAGGCATCTTTTTTGACCTCGACCCACAACCACGGTCGTAGTGTGAACTCCCTCACGATCGGTGATCTGTCCACACGCTCAAGAAAACCTGGCTTTGATACCACTTGATGAGGGCGCAACCCGAGACTGAGAAAATAACCCAAAAATAAGAGAAAAATTTTATTATTCAGAAAATGGAGCTTCTTACACGTAGAAGATCTCAAATCGCTAAGTTCTACAATACATGCAAGTTACAGAAAGTTACAGAATCACCCTTTCGCAATATGCGAGTTTGTCCCCAAAAAGTTACCCAAAAATTAGAAACCTGCCCATAGATAGAGCTCCTCTTTAGTTTGGAGCCAAAATAACATTCAAATTTGAGTTTAGGCGGTTTGGGACCGAAAAATTACAACTTGAAATTCAAATTTCAAAAGAACATTTGCAATTGTATCTTCTAGAAAGTGCACCAACTTCCTAGGGCCATAACTTTTGATCCAGGACTCCGATTTGCAAACCGTTTGAACCATTGGAAAGGTCTCGAAGTCAGTAATGCGCTTGAAATTTGCTACACTAATTTTGGAAAATTTTGGGGCTGATACAGGAAATATAAGTGCCTCAAATCTAACTTGGAAAATTTTCAAGTGCAAATCTAGGAAACTAAAACTGCAATATCTTTCAACCCAGAAATAGAAAATAAAAACCGTAAATTGAGAATTTCATTATGATGAAAAGGGTATTAAAAAATGTAAAAACATCTAAAAACTAAGAAACTTGAAATTTAACTATTTTTGGGTGATGCAAGATTGCCCTTACACCACTGTATGCTCCTGCATCAAGTATGTTGTTTATGATGCATTGTAACAGTTACATCCATGACTTGTGTGGATATTTAATTTCATTCTGTCTACTTTTCATTTTGAAAAGAAAATGCATCTTAATGCAAGTTTGTACTATCATTTGAATGTATCATCATTTGAATTCTTACAATCAAATGAAATGTTGTAAATATGAAAAGCATCATGAAATAAATGAAAGAAGTTGAAATGCTATATTGTTTGTATGCTTTATTTTCTACTCCATTTGATTGCAAAACACTGAATAGAAATTCTTGAAACTCAATTTTCTCATTTCAATGCATAACTGTCACTTATAAAATGATGAATAAGATGCAAAAAACACTTAGCATATGTAGAAATAATTGTATTTTCACTTTTAGATATAACAATATTTAATCAGCTCCACCAATTGAGCTGTAGCGAAAAATTGGTAGTATTTTGATGATTTTCGTAAATGCTTACCTGTTAAGCATAGATTAGTTGCCTTGAAAAACTCTATTGGGCGCAGAGTCAAATCTGCCCCTTCATGAAACTCAGAAACTTGAACAGTAACACTCCAAACTGTAGCAAAACAAAATGAAACAAAACAGAAAACAAACTAACAGGCCCTGATGGCCAACCGAACATGCGCAACAACGCTTAGGAAAAACAAAAATTACTGAAAAGAAATGCACTAGAAGCGCTTATTGCAACAACTACTCTACTTATTTACAAGATAAAACTTATCTTAGAGGCAATGCTTGAGGTGGATCCCATTAATTGGGATAGACAACACCTCTCCAGTCAACTTAGAAAGTTGGAACACATTGTGTTCCTTGCCTT
>VDFB02364501.1:0-52555 GCA_007258455.2 Sequoia sempervirens | reverse complement strand
ATATGGACAAAAGAGGTCTGGTATACAAAGACAAAAATATTCAGAGAAATGATAAAAAAAAAGGGAAAGTGACTGTGGATGAAATAAGAGATCAAATGAAGAAGACATGGGTGAAGAAGAGTTCCTCTGTTGCAGAAAATGAGCCAGCACCAGAACTTGCTTCTGGTAATCTTTTTGGGAACTAGTCTTAGGCCTTTGGCCTAGGGGGAGTTGTCAAGAAAAATCCTTCAAACCCCCTGCCGGTAATTGACAATGAGATGTGGATGATTGCAGTGGTTGCATTGTTGATCTACAGATGCTATGGAATCAGTTGGAAAGGATATTATGCTGAGTTAAAGGTCCGCAGAAGTTTTTGGTTGACAACTGAGAAAATAAGGTATTCAGAAAAGTTAGGGAAAAAACATTTATTACAATAAAAGTTAGCTATGCGAGATAAAAAGGGAGATGAAACCCTCATTTTCCACTTTGTGTCAAAGAAAAGAAGGAGAGCACTTTGCATCAGAATTTTAGAAGTGTAAAGAGAATTCAGCGGCGAAACCCTAATCCATCAAGTACTTCGATTGTATTGAGAAATTTGGTGTACGGTTGAAGAATTTCTTTGGTATTTTTTTTAAGTCATGTGTACGGAAGGTAAAATGGAACAATTCAAAGGAATGGTAAAATTGGATCAGTATAGCAGCGAGAAGATTAGAGCCAAAAGAAACATGTTGTCAAACGATGAATTGAAATTGTTGAATGGAGCAAAACACAAAAGCTTGGATATTTGGAGTGAATTTCCTTATTTCAGAAATGCAAAAATCGTTGAGTTCATTCTGAACAGATTGAATGATGATATTCTAACTTTGGATAAACCCTACCATATCTCGAAAGAAGTGATCACAACTGTAACCGGGTTATGCAAAGTTGGGGATGTACCGAGGAAGAAGTCAATTCGAAATAAAGAAGTCGAAACCCTAACCGAAGTAACTGGAGATCAAAGGGCATTGATAATATCCACAATTAAGGATTCAGTGACAAGGTACATTGCACATGGAATATCTTACAAAACCTTTTTCAGAAACAAAGAAGGTGCTACTTCGGTAGGTGCAGTTTATATTTTACACAAGATAATGGAAGATCAAGATTTTGATCTTTGTGGTTCGCTGAAAGATTAACTAATGGAGAACATGTAATTGACAAAGGAGACATGTTACCCTTTTAGGTTTGGTACTTTGGTTATATGCCTTGTGATGTATTTTCTGAATTGTTTACCCCTGAACAACAATGTAATGTAGGAAGAGAATGAACTGGTTTGCAAGCAGATTCACATATACTCTTAACAATTTGGCAAACTATGATCAAGTATATGAAAGTTTCTTTAAGAGTTTGCTAAGAAAGTTTGGTTCAACTGGTGTTTCCATTCCGGTAAGAGGACTTGAAGTTGGTTCCTCCTCTGGTGAGATGGAGAGAAAGAAGAGAAGAACAAAGGAAATTGTCGTCTATACTCCACCAACATGCAAGACTTTAGAAGTTGAAGGAAAGGGAAAAGAACAAGTGATTGTGGACATACTAGATGAGGAATCCGATGAGGAATCTAAGGACACCCTTGGAAAAGAAGTGAAAAAAGCTGATCCAGAACAAGAACAGGCAATGGTAGAAGGAAATGAATAAGAAGGTGATCTAACCAAGGAAGATCTAATGCAGCTTATTCATGAGGAAGATGGAATGCAAAAGATTGCGAACATGTGGTCTATTAGACCTTCATATGAGTAGGACACGATCTTAAGTGTACTAAGTGCTCATTTTGTGCACAATCATATCAAATTGGAGAGTTTGCAGAATAAGTTGCCAGAAGAGATGATTGAATGTATCAAGGAAATCATGGTCTTTGAATCTCAAAATAAGGAAGAAGTGATTCTACACCTAAAGAAGCAGTACAGGTTGTCACTTACCAAGCTATAAAAGCACATGAATGAACTAAGACAATGCATAAGCACTTCAAACAACATTTATAACTATTGTCTTTGATGGCCTCATGCAATTAGCAAGTACAAAGAGAAGCTGGAACAAATTGAAACAAAGTTGAACAATATTGGTCAAAACTTTGACGTCTGAGGATGTTGATGGTGCAATCAGGAAAAGAATTCAGGTACTGCAATCAATGCATACAAATGTTTAGAACACCAGGAACATGATTGTTGACACTTTTTGGAAAGTGAAGGACATAACCGAATGCAAGCTGGAACAATTGATTGAGATATTGAGGAAGGGAGAAGTATTGGAAGATGTCTTCACCATTCTGGAATCTCTCACCAAAATTATCAACTAGACATTTGAGAATAACAACATGATCATAATCATCGGGATTGCAGTGGCAGCATGGAAGAAGTTTCTTCCAGAGTTGAAGGAGAAGCACAAAATAATCTTCAATTAGCGGCTGTATTTCTTCAAGTTTTTGAATCAATTTTTGCACAAGTTTTGGTTACATTTCAAAGAGGGAGATTTTTTTTTTGTCATTGATGTCAAAGGGGGAGAGAGAGCAGTCAAAAATGCCTTATCAAACTTAGGGGGAGTTTTGTCACCTATGGCGTTTTGAAGCTTTGAAGGTTCCGACACTTAGTCATTTTTCACTACGTGTTGCCATTAACGCCAAAGGGGGAGATTTTTGGCATATGACCTTTAGTGTTGTCATTGATCTGGTCCACATGTCAGCATTTGTCTATACCGAAAGGAAGAGTGAAGAATAGGGTCTCTGGTTGAAGTCAGAATCTCTCAAGTAGTTTGCATTACCAGGTTATCAATTTTGGTTGTGGATCTCAGGGAAGGTTGATGGGTATCTGAAATGTCTTATTCTCAAGTTTTGTGTTGTTGCATCAAGTGGTGTACAAGTTAGGAGATCCGGTTGTTCGATTTTTTGTTTATCAGTATATGAAGGCCGACTAAGCGAATGTTGGGTGTTGCAAATGTTTAAGATAGAATTGCTTAAAGTATTTTTGTGTTCGAATATTTTGTTTTGGGTCCTATCTATGCTATGGCCGACTTTGGCGAATGCGCATTCAATGTTGTTCATGATTTGAGCCGACAGTTGGAAGATATTTTCTATTTCATTAGAGCCGACATATAGCGATTGAATTCTTGGTAGCGGATATATATATGAGATCAATTAATTTATTTTGGTGTGCATATGTGTGAGTTCGATATGTGTTGATGTGTGTGTGGATATCAAAAGAGCAATTGAGAGATTTTTTATTTGTGTAGAAGAGGATTTTTGTGAAGCAAATTAAGGCAGAGCAGAGCGAAGTGCAGTCACAGATAAAAGTTCCAAAATCTAATCTATGAGCCTAACCAAAACTGTAATTAGGAATTTGTAGATGCTATCTATTCAGTTCAACCTTTTATTCTAATCCAAATCTTTTGTAAGGCAGTGAGCCTTCCTTATTTTGAGCAGTGAGCTCTAGGCAGTGTGCTTAAATGCAAGTGCATTCCCATTTTGTAAAACACTATATTTGAGTACTCAAATTGTGGATTGACCTCCACCATGGTTTTTCCCCTAACAGGGTTTCCACGTAAAAATCCTTGTGTTATGGTGTTGTGGGTTATTGTTTCATATTCATGCATCGTTCTTTTGATTGAATGTTTTAAGCACTTAAAAGGACAAATTAATAAAGTTTAAAATTTCTCAACACTGATTCACCCCCCTCTCCCTCTCAATGTTGCTTGAGTCCAACAGGGTTGGTGCCTATGATTCTATAAGTGGGGATTGGTATCTCCAATGGGTTGGTGCCTACAAAAACAAGAATTGTAAGAGAAGTAGGTTGGTTCCTACAAAGAAGATCAATATATATGCAAAATTTTGTCATGGTTTCTCCCGCAAGGGTTTCCATGTAAATCGTGTGTTCTTAATTGCTAAATCTTGCATGTGTGTTATCATTCTGGTTGATTAAGTTTTGAAAAGTGTTGGTTGACAACTTTGTCTTCTTGAAAACTTAAAACAATATGACTCACTTATGCCCAAAGTGAAGACAAATAAACAACGAATAGTCGGGTAAGTTATTAATTATCTTCCCTCTGGATTTTGAATAAGTTATAGCTCCCTTGTACGATAGAAAAATGATTTTTGATTTTAAAAGATGGGTATACTTTTGATCAAAAAGTAGTAAGGCAAACTAACATTTGTTCATAGCCATGATGCAAATGTGATCGAAAATTCAATGCAAATGGGACTCAAAACAATAACTTCAATGTTCAGGCTATAAGTACCATTAGTAATTCAATTCACATATTGCAATAATTAATAGCATCTAAATCATCATTCGAGTTTCAATCCCATTAAACTCCAGAAAGAAATGAATGTAATACGATTAAATATCACGAACACAAAGAGAAGAAATTTTCATGTATCCACTCCAAGCTCATAGAATTAGAAATAAAGACAAAGGATCACACTCAATTTTCTATGCACACAAACAAAGAAATCTTTTTGGAATTAACACAATTTCTATTGATCCTTCTTTTGATCAATTCTCACTCTTACATCATAGTGTAATGGGGATAAAAAAATTGAACCCCTCAAATGTCTTTGAATCACATATTTAAACATTACAAAGTATAATTGTCACCAAAATCTTAAAAACTAATTCTTTAAAAGAACTGCAAAAATAAAGTTCATTACACTAAAACTTTATGAAATCAAAATATTTAAATAAAATATAGCCACTACTGAGGTGGCTGATTTAGTGGGCCCACAAGTACTTCCTTCGTCAATGGGTCCTACTGGCCGACTACCATGCGAGCTTTGTAATATTTGAATGCATGCGTGACAATTGGAATCTCAATGTGCTAAGGAATTGTAACATTCTTTGTCCTTAGCTTCTAGAGGGTTTTGTTGCTACAACTAGTGTCAAATTTGGTGTCAAGGTTGATTAGGAAGTTCTCATATGGCAAGACAATGCAAAGTCAATCCTAGCCAACTTCTTCATGTTTACCTAATTGAAATTTTGTTCACCAAAAAATGTATCAATAACTTGAAATCCCTCCTTTAGTTCCTCCAGTGTAGCTACTCCATCATTGCCGCATTTCATAAGCTAGCATCCAAAATCTGAAAATTCCTTAGCAAGGTTAGTGTTTATGGGATTGCATTCCTTCAATAATTTATTTTGCTCTTGGATATTTTGCTTTAGGAAAGAGATTTTCCATTCAATACTTCCACATTATGATTCTAGGGTCTTTTGTAGATGAAACAATCTTCTCTGTTGCAAATTTTCCTAAGCCCATATCCAAGATTCCCTTGAGTTCTTTATCAATCTACAACCATAGAGCTTCTTCATGTTTGCTATTTGCTATTTCAGTTTTAATAGCATTTCTTAATAAGATCAAATCATCATGGGCCTTCTTCATTTTCTCAATAAAAGGAGGACCTTTAACTTTGATATCACTTACCCATTCTTGAGCAACTCTCCCATAGTAGTTTTCCTGTTGTACTTTACTCATCATTGCTTTTCCAATTGCAGAATTACGATTGAAGGAAGCATTTTCCTGATAGAGAGGTTAAGGAGAAGGGTCCATCAATGAATTCAGGCAATTTGAAGGCAATTTCAATTCATTTGTGTCTTGCTTGTCTTTTTTTGTCCTTTCCACCAACCTAGTAACAGTCACTTAGAAGTTATGCACATCTTTATCCCTACTAGGAGGGCCCAAATCCACTTTTGTCATGTTATAGTCATCTACAGTAGCCTAACTAGGATCCTTCTATGTGGATGGGTGTGCAATTTCAATGAACAAGTGCCTTGAGTTGCCATCCTCCATCAATCTCGAAGTAGTTTTTAATTTCTTAGCCTTAGGAGATCTTTGCAACATCTTCCCAACAATATTGTCATTTGGTAGACTAACATGCACTGCTTTCCTTTTCTTTGACAATGTATTCTCCAACCATGCAGTAGTATCAAGAGTTTGAGAAAACTCAGGTGTTGAGAATTGAAGTGCTCTCTTCAAGGGAGGCATCTTTGTTACATTTCGTAGATCAAATGGAAAGGAAGTAGGAGACTTACTTTTTCGTGTACTCTTCTTAGTCACATGTTGAGAAGGATTTGGTTGATCTTTAGAAGGATGTTCTTGTCCATTTTCCTTCTCCTTTCCAGCATGATCTTTCTAAGCACTATCCTTTAGGGGACCGTCTCCACGTCTTCTTAGGACTTCCTCTCTTCTCAGGAGGTTCTTCTCCATATCCATTACCACTTGGTGTCACTGCATGTTGTGTGGGAGAGGAATTGTTGTAGATGAGGAAGTACACACTTGACTAGGATTGACCTGCTCTCCTATGCTCTGCCTACTTTTAGGTTGAGCTTTGGTAGCCTTACCTTCCTTTTTAGCCAACCATAGTTGTGTTCTCTTCAAGACCATTGCAGTTCTAGTTTCCAAGTCTTTGGGCTCTCTAAGACTCTAATCAATAGGCACCATGGGCTACATTTGAATGTGACCAAGGTATATAGGATCAATCAAGTCCGATTCATCATCTTCCATGCCACTTATATCCCAACCTAGTCTAAATGAGACAATTTGTCGCAAAGTCATTCTCATCCAACTCCTCTTCCTAGATTCATAATCATCAGAACAGTCTACCAAGTAACCTTCCATATTGTAACATCCATCCTCTTAATACTCAAGTAAACTCAAGAATTTACTAAAAGGTAAATAAACTTAGTAACATGAGAGAGATTTTTTTTTTTTTTTTAAATCATTTGCATAAACACAAGAATAAAGTATAGCTTCTCCAGATAAAATTCTAACTTGAATTCACATGTAATCGTAACTAGAATCAAGATAATTCCTTAAAGAATAAAGAATAGTTTTACCTCATAGGTTTTGTTTGTCGTAAGCCAGAACATGGAGTTCACTGCATCTGGAATGTTGATCTTTATCTTCACAAGCCTCTGAGAGTCTACTGCTACAGAGGGAGAGCATCATCCGAGTGCTTTACCTCCAACCACGGACTCAAGTGGTCCCCCAAACACTTCCTAACTGGAAGTGACCCGGCCCTTCTCGAAGAGTATAGATATAAGGAAATGTCAAGTTTCTCCATCTGAGTCCTAGGGACGTGTCCTCCAAAACTCAATCGACCATACAACTCTAGATTCCTTCTAGCTAAGTATGATCATTCTGATTGGTCATGCCATCTAGACACTCACCTCTTACTCGACTTGGAACTGTCTCATCCTATAGATTACTTGCTTAATTTGGTACTCTAGACTCCAACTAGTCTGTATAGAAAATCCATTCTAGCCATACAGACTTAGAACTAATCCTTAATCTAGGATATTCAATCAATGTAAAGATTTAGGTATTTCAAACCTTTTTAAAAGTCCCTTATTGCGTCCTTGCAATATCTAGGGTTTATGACCTCCTGTCATTTACTCTCAAGATTCAATACCCAACATCTTGATGCATTAAATCAATTTTAGACATTATCGAAGAATCTCTTAAGGTATTATAAAGACTTCTTGTCTTGTTTTATGGTTTTCTTGACCTTTCACTATTAATCAATACATATATATGTACAATGTCATTTCCAACATAAGAGTTATAGATTTCCTATATCCTTCTTGTTCCAATACTAGGATTTAGCTACTCTAACCCAATACATGGAAATATCAACATTCTTGTCCTTCCAAAAGAAAATAACATAAGTGTAACAAATCATAAGAACAAAATGCTTCTAGTCTTTCCTAGACTACTTGGCATTGTTTGTGTTCACCTTTTTACGTACATGAATTAATATAGTATTCCAAGTATTCTGTCACCGATATAACATCTAAAAGAATATTGTCGTTTCATATCAATAGTCCGATCTAAGTCAATCTTTCAACCCTTAAAAGGTTGACTTATAAAAGATAATAATTTTCTTTCAACCCTTTGGTCTACACGAAACAAATGAATTCCGACCTAAGTTAGGTTTCCAACACTTCTATGTCCACTCCTTGGATACTTAATTTTATCCCGAAAACTCATATTTAGGTTCATGGTTTCATAGACTATCAGAATTAGTGACTCCACATCACATTATCCCATTTTCTTGGACAAAGGTACATTCTTGTTTACCACACTGACCCCACCTAGTCAAGGTTTACTTGTTTAGCTATTGACAAATTTAGAATCAAATCATAATAAATATAAGGCTCAAAATAAAATACCAATAAAATGCTCATAAAGACTCATAGATTCATTCTCTTTTATAAGTCCCTCCTCAAGAAAATTTCTAATGCCATTTATAAAATATTGCCATTTGCAAAGTTGGCATTTACCTTCTTTAATACCACTAGTTTATAGAATACTAGGGTAAGATCTTGTAATCTAAGAACCTATCAAGTAGTCACTTCACATAGGGAATATGACTTAAAGTCATGGTTTCAAGAAAGTCATAATATATTTGTATACGTATAATAACTTGTTCATCTCCACGAAGAGTCTTAATAACCACGATATACACAATATGCACAAGCAGTCGAGACTTGACATCACTCACTATCGGGTTGGAAAGATAAAGAATCAAGTGCACCCGACACCTACTCAGTTGTGCCATTGAGTTTTAAAGTGTTTGAGTCCATCATGAATGTGGCCATTGTTATTATGAACTGCAACAATTTTGAGGTATCTATTCCATAGGCCAATAGCATTGTCGTTCCTTAAACAAAAGATTCTCACCCTATCGGGTTTAGAAATAAACACCAGGTTTGAAAGAGTTAACCACTGGATGGCATAAGTTAAAAGTCATCATTTAATATGCAAGGTGCACAGTACAGGGCGCAAAGTATTGGTTAAAACTGTGGTGCTCATGCAAGCAAACCCACGTAGGGTTTATTGTCTCACGCTGTCAAAACGCCTCAAAGAGAAAAAAGTTTCAGAGTCAAGGGTCGTAATCATTTGGGGCTCCTAGAGGAATCTTATTCATCGTTATTCATTCTGAGGTATACAGTTTCATCATTGAGCATAAAAGTAAACATTCCATTTCATAATCTTTAAGTCGACAGTGCCAACATTTCTATCATTCGAAAGGAGATAACATTATGTTGTAGATAATGCGTTAGTTCATAATCTTTAAGTCGACAGTTTCAACATTTCTATCATTCGAAAGGAGATAACATTATGTTGTAGATAATGCGTTAGATGAGCCGAGTGCTCTAAATATAAGTTCCTGAAAATATACAATGTCAAGGGTTACTGATATAACTCATAGTGATCGAACACCTGTTGCTCTAATCATCCTCACCAACTACGGTTTTCTGCAACTCGAGAAAGGAGTGTTCGCCACCCGCTCCCCCTTCAAGACTATCCACCTCCTCTTTTATCTCCTACGCTGGCCAAGAGACCTGCTTCCTCCCATATATTGGCCAGGAGACCCGTTTTCTCCCTACGTTGGCCAAGAGAGACCGTTCTTCCCCCCCCCCTCGTCCTTTTTCAAGATTTGGGAATTAATTCCCATCTTAATTTGCATGCCTATTTTCGAGGAAACTACCTCCCTTTACAAAGGTGGCGTGAGTGGTTTCTCCCACTCGGCTAACTACCACGATCAAAGCTCGCACAAGAATGACACTTCCAAGACTATGGTGATCTCCAAGCTCCCATTAGTTATGATGTCCACTATATCATTTTAAAAGCTTGAAAATCTATTTCCAACGATAAATTAGTGTGTCACGGCCTTTCAAGGCTCATGTAGGCATTAGAGACAAGATGATATCCTTTCAAATTCAAAATGTGCTCCTCACGTAAGAGTTGAGCTAAACAATAATCTCTACGGCTTGATTAGCCATTTAGAATAATTTCATATTATATATAAATATATATATTAAAACTTCCAAGATTAATATCAATTTTACCATACAAGGTCGATGGCGTTCACTATTAATTGACACACAAGCAAAGTCACCCCGTCAATATGCACTTTCAATATTATCATCATGATCAACGTCCTTATGCAATATCCCAAAGAGAGTCATTTTCGTTGCAATAGTTTATGCATGTACGTATGTATACATACATTCTTGAACGTAAGTGTTGCATGTTGACAGTATTTATGTCTTTGTATGCACATATGCATCCATGCACCCATCTATACGTGTATGAGTACATATGCTTACCTTATTGACAAGGTATACCTATATACATATATTCATTTGTTTTAAATAGCAAAAGAGAGTTAATAACCCTTAAGAGAATCATATCAACACAAAGGTCGAATAATTGGTTACTATCGACAAGCTTCTAAACACGATAAACAATAAGAACTAGACTTGAACGACATCAAAAACTTGTCGAATCAAGAAATAAACTTAGACCAAAAGGGTCGAGTATCCCTTACCCGCCTCAACTAGGTTCACCAACTTGCATCAACACTAGACCTAAGATGGAAACAACCTATTCTTTTCCTTGTATCTATATTCTTCTCTCCAATGATGCTCTCCCTCCCTTTCTCGGAGGGCGGAAACCTGATTCCTGAATGCAACTTTCCATCAGCAACTAAAGATTAGTGCATTAATAATCATTTCATAATCCTCATGAAGTCATCTCATCTTGACAACTTTTAAACACATGAAAATTTTAGTGAAATAAATGTAACTCAAGATACATTGATTTTTCCAGACATTTTTCTTATACATCTAATCATTGAATCATGCGTAATCATCTACTAATTACTTCAAAAGTAAAAAGTAAAACAGAGTTAAAGTTAGGGATGTAACATATTAATTTGTAGTGAAATCAAAGACCATTTCACAAAATTTTGTTGTCAAAGGGAAACCTCAACTCATATGTAGAAACATTATATTTCACAATATCCCTCTCAATGTTGACAACATATGATTGGGACTTGCACTGATTAATATCCAAGACCAATGGGGAAAGGAATGCCCACTTTCTTTCTTTCAACGCATCTTTTGTTTACTTCTACAACTTGCCTGTAGATTTCAATAAGAATAAATCTATCCTCCGCATACTTAGGCAATTTATGGGGCATTCCATTATATCCTCCAATCCTCAAGTAAGTAAACCTTAAAAATTGAATAAAGTGGCTACCATACTTGTTGATGAGTTGAATAGCCTCAAATGAAATTCTTTGGCCTAAGTCACCTTGTAACTCTTGGACCAACCTCATAGTGAACACATCATTCACTTTCATAAATTTCTTATAGCCCAAGTTTCTAATTGTAACTCAAGATAGTAATTGTAAATTTGAATTTGATCATTAAATTCCTCCACAAGATTAAGTCCTAGCTAAGGCCTAGTACACACCAATGCATAGAATAGATATGAAGACATATAGAAAGACTTGTTAACAACAAAGCCAACTGTCATATCGTGCAACATGTCACTGATTAGAGTGGCTCAATCCAAGTATTGTGTTCTTGCACAGATGATTTGAACAAAGAAATACATCTATTCTTCAAAATTGTGGGCATTTACATTTCCTCTCAACCTATGCAACAAAACAATAATATCATAAACCTCATCCCTAAAGTGTGATCTGTGTAGGTTTTTGGGTAGTTGAGATTTTCCTCTCTTTGGAGTTGTGAACCATTCCTTGGCAACAACATTTTTAAAGTGCTCCTTCTTCTCAAAGAAACAACATTGTGACGATGTGAAATTAAAATCCGCAAATACCTCCTTTTCAGGTAATATGAAACAACCACTAATGATGGATTTGTCAAGAGTTATCAACAGGTTGTTGTCATTTGTTCTAATTTCCCAAGTCTCAAGATTATAATGGTTTATGCATTCAAGGACCAAGTCTGTGCATTGCACAACTACGGGAAATGCAATTGCTTCCAACAGTGCACTTTCCACTAACTTCTAGGTGATAGGAGCTTTATCTAGTTTGTTTACCCTATCTTGAAATTTGTCGAGATTAATATGCCCTAGCCTTGTGTCACCAATTTTGCATAGAGTACTAGTTAGGCTGGCTAAATGCTCATATCCCAAGTATTTGTTCTTCATCTTCGCTTAAATTCCAATTATCCCAAAGTTTCCCCTAGAGAGCCAACCTTTGGCTCAAGAAATTCCTTAATACGATTGAATACAATAACCAAGATAATGTTAAGAGTGCCACTTACCCGTATATATCTCCTCCATTGGTAGCTGTGTGAAGAATTCCGCTTAAATTCTATCTACAATTCTCACCGTAATTCCGCTTCTTCAAGCTCCAAAAACCCCAATTTCCTTTGCAAATGTGAAGAATGATTATGCTCTAAGGCACTTTAATCTTCATATAACAAAGCATTTATTTCACCTTACTCGGCTTTGACAATAATTAACACTAGTAAGTGGCTTGCTTGGTGCCAATTACAAACTCATGTTGCATAGAGGAGAATCAAATATTTGAAAGGTTTTCAAAACTATGTCAGAGTCCAATTTCAAAACCCCAATTGACTTCCACTTTGAATATTTCCTTTCCTTTCATCAATATTTTGCATTGAAAGAGATTAAGTTGTTAGTTGTGAGTCGGGCTTCGCCAAGGTTATGGGAACCTTGTCGAGATCCAACATGGTTTCCACAACTCAACATAATGCCACTGAAGACACATTCCATAATTCTTTTAGCCACAAAATATAAGGTTCTTGATTCATCGTCAGAGTCTGACAAGGTTGTGAGAACCTTGTCGGTTCTCGACAATAGTCTTGAAATCGAGAACTTTTGCCTTTTGTTTCCTTTGGAACTTCTTCGGGAATTTGAAAGGTTTTGAAAACTCTAACAAGTGCTAAAGGAGTTTTAACAACTTCATTAAAGACCGACTCCTTAAGTTTTAAACTTTAAAGGACTTGACAAACATCACAACAAGACTTGGTCAACAAAAAAATAAGTTGTGAGAACCTTGTCGGCTCCCAACGTCAGTTCTAAAATCACTACTAGAAGCCAATTTTAAGCAAAAATGGCAAAGTATGAAAAGATTTCTTAGGGCTCCAAAGGAATGACCAACACTTGAATGAGTTTTGATGATTCATGAGGCTTAGACTTAACCAAAATGGGATAAAAATATGATTTTGAAAGGGGATGAACTATGATGGGCCAAATTCAAGGCAACAAAAAGTAAAAGATTGTGTTATACTAATTCACCCCTAGCCCCCTCCTACCCACACCGCCACCACCCCCCTCAATATAATTGTGTGCTCATCACTTGACACCCCTCAAGGTGTTGATCGAGATGGTTCTACAAAAGAAAAGGGAGAAGATAATGAGCTAGTTTCCTTAGGTGTTCCAAAAAATACCAAGCGTATAATAAGCCATGATAGATAAACTATATGATGACTTAACTTGCTTCAAAGTCCAAGTAAATCTTGACAAGAAACATTGAATGCACATACCACTAAGATTTGGAACTCATTGAATGTGTAAACATCCCAGTCCATATAAAGTTTCTTGGTTGCAACACAAACATGAGTTGACTGTGAATGAACAAGGTTTAGTTAGTTTTCAGAGTGGGTCCTATAGGGATGAGGTGTTGTGTGATGGGATGTCAATTAATGCTTGTCATGTGTTGCTGGGAAGACCATAGTAGTTTGATAGGGAAGGCATTTATGATGGTAGGAAGAATGTGTACACCATCGAGAAGGATGGGCAGTAGTATGTTTTAAAGTCCTTGAAGGAGGAGAACCCAGTAAAAGGAACCAATTCCATAGTTTGTTGTAGTGCAGAAAAATAGGTTATGAGAAAGGTTAGAAAAGTTGAGTATAGTGCCATGAAGATGCCTAAGGAACATATTGCAAATGGGAAGAGTGGACAAAATATTGGTTGTATGCAGCAGCAACATAAAAGTAAAGGGAACAGCAACAAGAACGCATATGGTTATTAGGAGAGAGGTGGAGGTTTGGGAAGGACACATCCCATGCTACAGTTGCAGAGTTGCAAAATTTCTTATGGAGGCCTTGATTCAATCCAACAAAATAGGACTAGCAAGGGTAATTGGTGTGTTGTAGGTGGAGAGGAAGGGCGTAAAGGAAGAAATGGAAAGGTTCCCATGGACAAAGAGCAAATGTGGATCAAGAATGAGCATGGAATAACCATTCCGTGCACTTTCAAATGTTCCTAAGTTTCCAACTCTAGGAACATTTCTCTTACCTAGGGTGTATGCGCAATCCTCCATCGCCCAAAAACATTTAAGGTTTTCTTTTAGTTGGTTTTGTGGTTTTGCTTCAAGTGAATTTCAAGTTCAATTTGCTAAGTAAGGCTTCATCAAATTGAAGAGTTCAAATTTGATGAAGATTAGAGTCTTTAAGAGGAAGATGGAAAATTTCGACAAAGTTGGAGGTTCGTGAACCTCCCATCCTGCCAAAAAGGCTAAGTTTCTTTCATTTTCAATGAAAGCCTTGGTTAGTGAGCTCCTTAGTTTGCCGAAACAGCATTCATCAAAGGCTTCAGCAAGTTTTGGAGTTAGCAAACTGGCCAGTTTGCTGAAATAGTTCATCACCAACGTAGTTCACCCATTTGACAAAGCGTCGATGAGAAAATTGACTAAGTTTCCTTTTAGTTTCGGCAAGTGAGAGAGTTTGCAAACTGAACAGTTCACCGAAAGTCAAACCTGCCGAAAGGCTAAGTGTTTCGGCACTTTTCCAAGTTCACAAATTGACAGTTTTGCTGAAAGAGGTTTGCATAAGTTCAATTCTGCTGAAAAGAAATATATGAAAAGGTTTGATTCGTGGATAGTGACGGCATCTGTTGAATTTACAAAAAATATTTCTTGGGAAGTCAATTAAATTTTAGAGACAATTCAGTTTCCATAACTGTCAATTGTTGATGATAGTTCAACTTCCAGAACAAACTGTATATATGAGAATAAAATCAGGGACTTGGGGCACGTTACAGCATATATTTGAAGTTATGAGTAATGTTTTCTTCCTTAAGTTTAAACACCATTTTGAATGTTTGTATAATAATTGCTGTTTGCAGGAATTTTTTAATGTAACTGAGAAATTGAATGTTATAAATGAATAAAAGTTCAGTTCGTGTTTTTGCAGTGTGAGTGCTACTTTTTGTTGTGGCTGTGTGGTAGAGTTGTTTGGCAAAACCCCTCGACCATGACTGCACCAAATTTAATTCTTTATTTGCTAAAAACGAAAAGAAAAGAACAATTCCTACAAGTGTGATCATAATAAACTTTTGAAAATGCCCAATCTATGATAGTTATAAATTAAGCACACTAATATCAAATCTATATCAGAAAACATACTACAGTCGTGCACCCTAATATCAAACCTATACCAGAAAAATCTCGACAGTTGAGCAAGCTTTGTATCTCTTAACACTATTTAAGAAATACCTATGCAAGTCCTTAAATATCTGCCTTGATTGTTACAATGTCTGTGATTTTTAATTGGAAAAGTGCAAATAAATATATATTTGCATACTGGTACACATTGTTATGCCTATGCACAACAATCAACAAATAACGACAGAAAGAAGAATAGTAAAGATAACTATTCTATGATGTAACACCGGTAACATATAAACTGGCTGCAAAAACAATATCACGCTTGATAGCATCAGATGCCACCTCCATCTTTTCATAAAGAGATGAATTACCCATTATACGTGCTGCATTTTTGAACTCCCTGCAGGTTTCATCAAGGCGAACAATGGTGCGTACTATTGATCCTTCCGGGACATCAGTCAAAAAACAAATATCGGCAAAAGGTGTACCCTGAATTAGAAGAAGCAGACCAAATTAATTCTTTTAACAGACCAATAAAAAGTAGATCATATAAATTTTAAAAATGTTAGAAGATGCAAACCTTGGCCCACTCATATACAACTTCAACGAGACCAAACTTGAGAGAATCCCTTGCATAATCCTGAGGATTTACTGGAAGCCCATAATATGCTTGAATATTTCCGAGTCTAAGAGCAGTATTGAAAAGTCTATGATCCAAACAATTTTAAGTTGTGTTAGATAAAGTATGAAAAGCAAACACGATTGCATGAAATAGAGAGGTTCGCATCTGGTGATTAAATGTCCACAGTTCTTATTTTAAAAAGATCTGCTTAATTGCACACTGTCTTTCAAACAATCTTCAAAGTCCAGAAGCGTGAAAGGATAGATTAAGGGATTATTTTCAGCCAGATTAATAAATCATCAGTTACTAATATATTATGATCAATTTCTAAAGATAGTTTAAGTCAGAAAAGCAACTGTTATGAGTGGGACGTTTCAACCAATTAAACTATAGACCCTATTTTCCCTGAGTAGGGCTCAGACCTACAGTATCACTGTCGTGAGCAGCACATTCTAAAAAATGATTTGAACAAATGAGCTAGCCATAAGCAGGTTGATGAGAGCTTGAACTGGCCTTGGAGTACGGTGATGTACCCAACATGTATGTGGCAGAACAAGGAACTAACTGACTTGGGTAAGATAGGGGAAAGAGAGAAATTCTTGTATAATGATCAAATCCAGAGTTCTACAAAGGAATGCTATAAGGCAGAAAATGAGATGATTCATTATTTTGCTATTTCTTGGTTCTTTTTATTTTCTTTATTCTATTTGCTTTGAGTCCAGGTTCAATTTTTTCTTGGTACTTCACTATTGTAACATCTGTACATTTTTGTTCTTTTGACCTATTTTCTATGTCCCATGGGGATCTTCTGTACCCTCCAGCCCTGCATTCCCATCCCCACTGCTGTTGTGCGCACACGGGCATGGCAGAGGACATCCACTGGCTGTCCCCTGTCTAGGAAAATTGGGGAGTGTCCCCCTTTTATATTTTATGTTTTTAAAAACAATCATTTTTTTCAAAAAAACACAAAAAAGTTTATAGCATTCCTCCCTCTTTCTTTCACTGTGTTCCACAGTGATCTTATGTCCATCAAAATAACAATTTGGATTTTGGGTAGTATTATTTAGTTGTTTGGTTCTACAAAGTAACAGTTTGGGTGCATCAAGTTTTCAATGCTTCTATTTCTTCTGCTAAAGCCAGGGCCCACTGTAGTAACTATGTATACATTCTTTTGTCTCTTAACTATTAACTATAAATATACTATGTACTATTGTATCCTGATATTGTAGATCTTTATGAAATGTAATATTTGAGGTTAAATCTTATGCATATCTATCTATCTGTCGATTATATATATTGCCCTCCCTTAAACATGGGCTCTTGAACTGCTGTCCCCAAAATGTTGTTTGCTGTCCATGGAACATAGCCTCTTCTTGATCATTTGTGAACATTAATATAATTTCTTTCTTTCTTTCTTAGTGAACCACTCCATAAATAGATTTTTCTTCAGTTGTTTATACTGTCTCAGAAACACTGTGAAACATAGCCTCTTCTTGATCATTTGTGAACAAAAATATAATTTCTCTCTTTTTTATCAAACTTCTACATAAACAGATTCTTCTTCAGTTATTTATACCATCCCAGAAATACTGTGCAACAAAGCCTATTCTTGGCTGTTTGTGAACTATTCCACAAAGAGACCCTAATCTAGTTATTTATGGTAATCATGTGTTTTTACAGTCTAATGTAACTTAATAGTCAACCAACAAATCATTGAATTGATCATATAAGGTGCTAATGATAAAAACTAAGTTGTTGAATCGGGTACATAGGTACAGTACGTTGGTACATCAAATTTTGGGGCTGGGGCTGGAGACGTTTTGGGTACATCCATAACAAACGCACTGTGGATCGTTAAAATGTTGCCTTTAGTTTCATTGCAAATGGGGGTGAAATGCATTGATTTAGGCTTTTTTTTTTAAAGTTCAAACTATGTTGGAATCAAATTGCAAATGCCATTTTATTGCTAGAATCACGCAGGTTTGGGATGCTCTCAAGGGAATCGTTTCGGCGCCAAAAAAACAAACCCTAGATAGTTCCATGGGTGTTTCAGTGCCAATTCCGATTCTGGGACATTTCATACCCAAAATTGATGAAAAAATGTGCCAATTCGGCAACGTAGGATAAAAAGTTAATAGAAGAAAAGGAATAGGTTATCATGTCCACAAGTGATTCAATAAGGGGACTCGAATCACATCAATATAACAGATATTACCTGTAAGTACTAGAGTTAGCATAGATTTATGTTTGTACTTTAAATTGATGGTTATTCTGCCATGTATATCCCTGATATTGAGCAGATCTTCCCAGTGGTTTCAGAGAATCTGACTCAAATGTGTCTATTCTAAAGCAGGCCCAAAAAGTTATTTTTGAATTCAATATTAAAGGCTTATCAATTTTTCTTGTAACCTTGCAAGTGGGTTTAATAGTGTAGTTAGCATAAAATTACTTTTAAATGTTTTGTTAATATCTTTGTACTAGACCATGTATTAATTACATTTCAGTTTGTGAGTAGTTGTTAGGAGTTAATTGATAGTGGTTGTTGATGGTTGTGGTTTACTTGGCAACCATTGGGTACTTCAAATACGCTTTTGATAGTCAAGGAAATCAGTTTGATTTGCTATACAATCTCCCATGGTTTACAATTGGATTGTACAAACATGACCTTTGAATAAAGTATTCATTGGCCTTCATCTATAGTTATCTAGTATGCATTATTATATTCCATTATATCACACAAGGTAGTGTTATTATATGGTAGTAGACATTTAGTATCTTTTTTTATTTTAGGTAAATCGCTACTGGAGAGGGTAGCACTCTTTATTTCATTTAATCCAAAGCAATTACAAGACATCCATCCATTGTGGCTTATTTACATGCAAAAGATCAAACCAGCACTTTGTAATTATTTACAATTGGCTGTAGAAAAGTTAAAGCTGTCATGGCCTAGGACTACTTTGAAATTGGAATTGGTATTTTTGGCTACCAACTTCCTCCCACTGAGCATATAGCTAACAGGAAACACCTATCCATGCATCATTATGGTTGTGCCCTATTAACGATTTGAACTCAACCTTCCACACTTCCAAACAACCTTTGATCACTCTACCTACATGAACCTCCCAGTCTACCAAGCCCTCTTATAGACTTTATGGAGCCTAGACCTTTTTAAAGAGAATTCCTTTTTTTGGGGTATCCGTGGTTTCGCGCCCATGTTTCTCCCCTCGGTTTGCATTTGTCAGCTGGCATATTGCGAAATTTGGTTTAAAACATGTGCCTTTCTCACCCTTCCTTATTGGATCCACTTCTTGCATCATTTTCCAGCATGAGTTTGAGATTATCCCACGCCGTTGGATTGCTTGAGCCTATGTGCTCAACCCTTTGATCTATGCTAGCGTTTGACAGTGAATCTGCTACCATGTTGGCATTTTAGAATACATGAGAGAGCATATAATTGTTTATGTTGTCCAATAGTCTGGTAATATGATGAATCCACATTTTTAATTTCCAACTCAGCGCATTCCTTAAAGCCACTACCTTTATAACTATATTTGAGTCACCTTCAATGTCGATGTTGTTGATTGAGTTATCCACATAATACTTGACTCCTTTGAATGGAGCTGCACATTCTGCCTCATTGTTGGTGCCATTCAAAAGCTTATATGAAGCAGCCCAGATTAGTCCACCTACCTCATTTCTTCTTACAAAGCTAGTGCCTGATAGACTAAGGTTGCCCTGCGAGGCCCCATCAAAATTTAATTTTAGTCTACCTTTAGGAGGTAACACCCACTTGATCTTGTTCCTATCTCTTTTGCTCTTAAGGAGTGTTCCTTTCGAGGCTTTTATTAGTGGCTAGTCTTTGAGCATTTTCTGATCCCATGCTGAGAAGAACCTATATTTTCTTATCTTTACTACCCCATTAAAATTTCACTGATGTTATTGTCAATCTCACGATACCTTCAAACTGTGTAATTTTTCCTTTGAAAATTCTTGCATTTCTCTCCTTCCAGAGGTGCCATATTATCATTGCTGGTGTCTCATTCCAAAAACCTTGCATAGCTGAGCCATTATATAGAGAAGGCCATGATTCAAAAACACTTTTTAAACCGTTGGGGAGTGGCCCTTCCCATGCTAGTTTTTCACAGAAGTGGGTCCAACACCTTTGTGCTATCTCACATTGTACAAGTAGATGGTTGACAGATTTCTCATTTTGGATGCATAGAACACACCTATGTGGACCAAAAATTCCAATCGACTGAGCCTATCACTTGTTAGTATGCGCTCGTGTAGGGCTGTCCACGCAAAAGCATATGCTTTCGGAAGAACACTGCTGCCCCAACACAGCCGTTTTGGCCATGAGGATGTTGCATCCCTTTTTATTATGACTTCATATCCTAGTTTTGGTGAGTGTTCACTGCTCTTGGTCGCACACCATTTAATGCAACTTGATTCTCCTGTAAATATTATGTGTCTCTTAGCCAATTCCAATTTCAAGGATACCTTTGCTTCTACCTGTTGGTGTGCGTTTTATCATCCATCGAACACACATAATAAAATGTCCAAAGACACTCTATCCTCTCTTGAAAAATCACCACGTATGCTAAGATTGCGAGAAGATCATATGGCGATTCCAAGGTTTCTTTTGTCAGGTCTTGACGTGTGGATAAGTTCAATGGGTGTTGTGATTTGCTGGTAATACACAAAGGGACTTACGTTAAAGAATTCTTCACAAGTTTGGGACTTAGACGGATTTGTCATTAAAGGCTTCTTCAATTGGGACTTTCAATTTGGATCTCAAAAAAGGGTGTAAAAATATAAGGGTTTAGAGGATCTATTCTACGCCTAAGAATTTAAGAGACAGTAAAGATTCGGTGAAAGGAATAACCACGCTTTGCTTCGCCTCCTTGGGACAACTACGCAAAGTGGGTGCAATCTTCAAGGGGTGTGATTATAATTTTCAAGTCTCGAATGAGACCGAAGTTAGGCATCCACAATCACAAGCTTAGGCTAACTTTACGCATCGAATGCAAATCATCCATCCGAAGAAAGTATGAGCAATATTTCACCATTTAATCTATACGATCAATCTCACATTCACTTAACCAATATTCAAAGCAAATTCTATTTAATTTAATTATAATTCTAATCTATGTTAGAAGAAGTTATGCAACCTTGCTCACTACTTGACAATAAAAGTGATTCAAAGCAAATCATGCATAAGAGCTTTTATTATTGGAAATAGTCTAAATGCAACAATTTCATACACTGTCTCCACACCAATGAAAGTGAGAGATCACCAGTTTAAATAGAGTTTTCAAAATCAAATGAAAGGCCGAGATTAAAACAATATCGACGGCCAAGATTAATACAACCCAACCCTAATTAGGGTTGCCCAAAATAACATCAGTTGACAACCAGTAAACAAGCAGTAACAAGCAGTGAAGTGGCAGCTGGAGCTATCTTCAAGGGAAGGCGTCCCTATCTTCTTGGGCAGCATTGTGCTCGATGAATCTGGACACGACTGTGACAACTTCCTCCATCGTGATTGGCGGCAACATGCTTATCCTGAATTCAAGCCCATCCAAATCCTCAACACATTTGGCGAAGGTGCTCTCCCAATCCGCCTCCTGCCTCACAAAATCATTTCGGATGGCCAAGAGATTTGCCACTTTTGCGAGATCCTGTCTCAGAATTGGTCCAGTAGCAGAGAAGAAAACTTCCTGAACCTTATGCTTTAACCTCTCTAGCTGCATGTCGTTTTCCCGGACAATCTCTCGGTCAAACACATCTGTAGCTATCATATAAATCTTCTCCTGGATTTCTTTAACTTGCTCTTCAACTCTGAGCCCATCCACCTTTTCCTTCTCCAGAATCTCTCTCCGTATTGTCACTGCCCAAAACCAATAGTGAAAATCATAAGCTGCTCAGGCAGCAATCACCTTTCCTTCAACCAATTCTTCCCTTGGAACGCCCTTCAGTATCTTGAGGCATGGAATGAGCCTCTCCTGAATGTTTGGAAGGTTGTCCCAAGTTTCCGCCATGTCAACCGATCTGGAAAGAAAAGAAGAAGTTTGCCTGTAGGCAAGCGCCAATTTCTCCATGAACAAGGCTGCTTCCGTGCCCTCGCTTACCATCCATTCCTGGGCCTCCTTGGTCGTGACCATCCCTTGCTCCACATCCTTGGCCATCTCCTACGAGGAATTGAGAAGAGGAGCTACTGCATCATCTTGATTGAGTGGTTGGGTCAGATGCCGTATATACTCCTTCAGGTGTTCGACTTCCCTTTTGTATTCCTTCTTTTTCGCCACTTCTTTTTCCAGTCTTGCCTTGACAGTTGAGACAAAATTATCCAATTCTTCCATTTCCTGGCCTTTTGTTGTTGGGCCAAGATCTATAGTGGTTATGGCGTACTCTTGGGGAGTGATCTCATCCTGTGCTTTATCCACTGTTGGTACTGCGATATGTATGGAACGGCCGCTGGCTTCGTCCCTCTGAATGGTGGAAAATTTCTTGGCAGGTTTCTTGGTAGCAACCTGTTCCAACCTTGCCAAGAAATCCGAAGTATCATCTTCTTCTTGGACCTCTATTGGTGCCTAAATCTTCATCCTCTCTATCAACCAATCCGGAATGGTAGGCTGCTCAATACCATCTTCCTCTTGAACGTTCTCTTCATTTGGAAGATCCAAGACTCCTTTGAGTGCGGAAATCATTCCCTCTTCGAAGTCATCATTTTGGACTTCCACTCCATTATCCAAACCCAGTATTTTTGTGCCCGTAGGTGATGAGGGCTCATCGTTATCCAACTAGATCGGCTCATTGTTCCCTTCCTGAACTGCAGAAGGTCTCATCATTTCGGCCAAGGATTCGTCTGCGGTGGCCACCAGCTCATCAATATTCCGCGACGCTGCGGAGCGAGATGATTCTATCCGCTGTCGTTTTGGAGCAGGCTCTATGCTTGGAACTACTTCTTTCCTCTTTTCGCCAATCTCAACCAAATCATCATGATAGGATGCACCAGCATTGGAGGAGTATGACTCCGTCTCGCTCAGTAAATCATACGTGAGCGTTATTCTTTTCTGTCTCAACTCCTAGACATGATGGTCGACCCACCACTGAGAGTACTTAATCACTGGTCTCATCAATGTCGCCAAGTCTGAGTGCTCAGGCTCTGACCACTTCACGGAAGGAAGAGGTCCGCTCTCTTCGAAGTGCGGCTGGACATAATTTCCATCGTTCTGCAACTAATCAGGCACTCGGCAAAGTTCGGTTGCCCTCATAAAGTCTACTGGCACTCTAGACCACAATCTTCTCCTAACTTTGTACTCATCAGCGGTGTTTGCCCAGAAGTCCTCCAATTCCACCCTGTGTCTCTATCTTCTCCCATCCACTGTCTAAATATGATGATGCGGGTCAAAATTGGCCCTGGACTTGTAGGATGTGAATGGGTACCATTGGATTTCTAGCCTAGCGCCCTCGGCTGCTTGCGCTGACGGACAGGATTCTAACATATTCCCAATAAAGAATGGGAATGTAACAACCGCCTTCTTACTTGGCCTCTGGATGTTCTGGTATTCTTCTAGCTGCCTCAGGACTTCAAGCAAAATCATCCGATTTGTTGGATAGATAGGCAACTTGTAAGGATTTCCAGTGAATCCCTGGATCCTGACATATGTAAATTTAGGAAACTAGATAAACCAGGATCCATACTTGCTAATCAAACTCTTTGCCTCGTGACTCAGCCTTTGATGCGTTCCTCCCTGAAGTGTTCTTGTGATATACATTAAGAAAGCATCGTGCCCCCGTCTGAAATGAGATTTCTCCCTTAGTTGAAGTTGCGGGTAGCAATCATAAGGCTTGAGTTCATTTTCTCCATTGCCAACTTTTCCCTTGCAAACCAATCCTGAGTATTTATATGTCCTGGCCAATAAATAGACAATGTACGAGCTCATGTGAAAAGACTTAGTCTTTTCCAAATTGGTCAGTTGCTCATGAAGATTGTCGCTTATCATTTGAGACCAGTTAAACATCTTCACGCCGGAAGTGATTTCGTCTATAAAATAGTACATCCATGTTTCAAAATATGCACCTTGTGGGTTGCCAGCTATCCTATTTAGCATCAGAATGATATCCCCATAGTCCTTAAAATTTGTCCGACGTGGCTTCTTAGGCATTTTCTTCGTGGATGGTCTAGGCTTCTCTAGCCATGCCTTATTAACATTTGTGGCGCATAACTTTGACTGGCTGTCATACAATCCCTTGGCTTCCTCAGTTTTATAGATGGTACGGGAATGTGCTGGGATGTCGAATGTCTCCTGTATGGCTACCTCGCCTAGGTGAGCTAGAACTCTTCCGTCAGGTGCAATAATTTGTCTTTTCTGATCATTGTAGTGGATGGCACATTCTACCATTAACTCAGCACAGTCCATTGCAGGCGGGAATCCAGTTGCTTGAAAAATTCCATTCCTCACCATTCGTCTGGCAATTGGTGTCGAAAGTCCCTCATGTCCATATACTCTTTTCTCGAACTCTACGAAGTCAACATGTCCTAGATCAGTGTCTACAACATTTTTCCATTTTGAATTTATCTTTGACTCTCGCTGTACCCCCTTGCTGGCGAACTTCATTGGCACCTTCTTCGATGATTCTCCTGTTGTGGTCATTCACCTGTAGTAAAAATACTAACATTAATACGAAGACTTTTTAAAATAATTTATTTTCGTGCCTGGCGTTCGAATATTTTACTTTCAGCTCATTAAATAATTAAACTTCTGCGAAAAAGCAAGCTGAAAGTAAATGATTTTAATTGAAATTTTTAGCCAGAACTTGGCCAGAATGAAAAAGACAGAAGGAGAAATGATGAATTTATCCAATTGAACTCCAAACCTCAGGAAAGAACTTCTGGCTGCAGATCAGATTTAAACTTCGAGAATTTAATCAAAAATCAAGTGACAAAGTGCGCTCGTCTTGCTAAGAAATTCAACTTTCAGCCAAGAACTTCTTCAGCATAAAATTATTCCTTCTTAGAAAAAATCGATCTTGCCTGCAGTAGAATTGATCGTCTTACGATTTCGAGAGATTATCTTCTCTTCAGCTGTGTCTGTGAAAAAAGAGTTGCTGAAACTCATTATAATGCTGAAGAATTCGATTTGTTTTAGCAATTGCCTTTCTCTCTCGATTTCGATTTGTTTTCTCTTCTTCAAACAGGCAATTTTCCATTTTTTTTCGAAAAGACTCCATGGCAAGCTTATCTAGGCAAATCTCTTTGATTTTCCAAAATTCGATTTTTTGTCAGTGTTTATCTTTGATTTTCGAAATTTTGAAAAAAACATTAAATGTCCAATTAAATTCGATTTTCCAAGTTTTAATTCATGGCGAATTTAATTTTGCCCATGGATTTTATCTTTGTTCGGCACAATTTATTTTCTTCCGATACATCTTTGGCGAAATTTTATTTTGTCCAAGGCATTTTGTATTGGAAATAAATTATTAAAATATTAAAATATTTAATTTATTTCCAACCCGTTCATTTTTGGACCCATGGCTATTTTAATTTTTCTCCCCTTTTCTTTGGCTAAATGTTTATTTTCCAAATTTATTTCTATCTTCATCTAGCCAAGTTAAAATTTTAGCCATCTTGTCAATAAATGTTACGCCAAATCCTCATTTTCTTCTGCCATGGCGGACTTCGAATTGTGCTGGGCATATTTTCTCATGCCGAAATCAATTTTTCTCTTGCTTGGACGAATTTCTCTAGGCAAAGTATGCGTTTGGATGTCTTCTTTAGGAAAAATTCCATGATATTTAGACAAATTTTAACCTCTTTTAGCCAAGGGCGGACTTTCTTGCCTCTTTGCCATGTACATTTTCCTCTGTGCACTTAGTCAAATTCACCAATTTTTCCCTAGGCCTCATACTTAGGCGAATTTTTAATCTTTTCTCCTCTTTCTTACGTTAGGCGAACTTCACACTTCCTTTGCCATGGCCTAGGCGGACTTTCCCAAGTTCTTTCCATCTTCCATCAAGGTATGGCGGACTTCACACTCTCCTTGACATTTGCCTTTCATTAAAATACTTAGCCAAAATTCGCATTTTCTTCCTCTAAAGCCTCCATACTTAGACAAATTTCGGATTTTCTTCCTAGGCATCAAACACTTAGCAAAAAATTTCAATTTTCCCCCTTTCTCATGCCTAGGCGGACTTCACAAGTGCCTTGCCAAGGCTGGGCGGACTTTAGAAGTGTCTTTCCATTCCTCTCTCAAGCCATGGCGGACTTTGGAGGTGTCATGCCAAGTCAAGGGCAGACTTTAGACTTCCTTGGACGTCCCTTCTTTCTAGGGAGGACTTCACACATGTCTTGCCATCTTTCCTCATTGCTGGGCGAACTTTGAAGGGTCTTTGCCATTTTTCTCCAAGGCATGGCGGACTTTGAAGAAGGCTTGCCATGGCTGGGCGGACTTCCAAGAAGGCTTGCCATGTCCCTTAAATGTAGGGCAGACTACATCAAACTTCATGCCATCTTCCTCACAAAGGCGGACTTTACAACTATCATGCCATGTCCCTCAATTTTAGGGCCAACCTCTTTAATGGCTGAGCATGTTCTCTTGATGGCGAATTTTCCAGACTTAGGCAAAATTTATCATGAATTTCATGCCCTTTGGTCGATTTTTCTTAGATTTTGACTGATTTTTCCAGATTTTTCCATGCTTTTCCATGCTTTTCCTGATTTTTTTGCTTGATTTTTCGATTTTCACTTTGATTTTTCAATGATTTTTTGTTGTTTTTGGTTGATTTTTGGTTCTAAAGATGGAAACGTTGACCCGTTTGACCAGGGTTGACTTTCTAAAAATAGAAAAAGCAAAATCCCTAAAAAATAGGGAACCCCGTTTGGTCCAAAAATGCCAAAAATGAAAAAGCGAAAAAGCAAAAAAAAGCAGATTCCCTAAAAAGTAGGAAGTGTCAGAATTGGCCAAAAGCACAAGCGATCCTCATCTCCTGGACCTTCTGAGCACTTCTGTGACGTTTAGGCATTGATTCAAGCATGGATTATCGACTTGGCTTGGATGACTCTCAAAAGACTAACTTGAAACTCTGAAAGAAGTGACCTCATGAAACCATTGCGCGGAGACAAAAACCCTAAAAACTAGCAAACTATTGGGGGTCCCCATTTGCGATGGGGCGATGTGTGAAAAGGTCACAACACTACCTCAAGGAAATTGAAACTTTTCCAATTATATTCCAGCCTTCCCTTTCCCTCCCTTACTACCACATAGTCCCTCAACCAATCACCATATTGTCTGCAAGTTAGTCTCTTAGTCTCTGACATACTCGGTAACTTGCATAAAGGCTCATGGCCATTCCAGGAGTCCATCCAAAAGGATGCACTTCACCCATCCTTTATTAACCAAGTAAGATGATCTGTTATTATGGTTCTGCAACTGAGGATAAAATTCCAAATGGCAAATCCCTTCTGGGGATTTGCGATGGTGAGGATTCTCTCTGGTTCCAATGAGTCCAAATACTTATCTTGCAAAAGTTTGCTCCATTGGGCATTTGGTTTCTTGAACATCCCCCAAACTAGTTTCACTCCCAAAGCTCTATTTGTGTTTTCAAATCCTTGATGCTTGCACCACCCTGCTCTTTAGTTTTTTTTATTGTGTCCCATGAGAGAAGCGGTATGCATTTTTGCTCATGGGCCCCATCCCACAACAATTTCCTCTGTATTCCTGTTAATCTCTTTATGGCCTTATTTGGAGTTGATATGCATGAGAGCATGTATATCAGAACTGCTGCTAATACTGCTTTTACCATAGTGATGCGGCCTGCTAAGGTTAGCCAATGTCCCCTCTAACTGTTGATCTTCAACCTGCACTTTTCTATTACGTCCTCCTAGAGGTTATTCTTAACTTGGCCACCAAATAATGGAATACCAAGATATTTAGAGGGTAACTTGTTAATGCTATATCCAATCATTGTAGATATCTTCCATTGCATACTCTTGCATGTGTTAAAGAAGAAAATGCTGGATTTTTCCGCATTCACAACCTGACCTGCTTCTTCGCTCAACAAGTTAACTACTTCTTTTATTCTTCCTATTTCTTCTATTGTTGGACTACCGTAGAGGATAGTATCATCAACAAATAATTGGTGAGACAATGCTGGGAATGCTGGTGTTATTTTTATGCCTTTCCACTGCCCTGACATCTTCAATTTTGAATGTGGCGACTAAATGCATCAATCATAATAACAAAAAGGAAGCGTGACAGAGGGTCACCCTGCCTCAATCCTTTTGCCCCCCTTGAAAAATCCAAATGGCACCCCGTTTATCACAACTGAATACCTCGGCGATGAAATACAACTATAGATCCAATTTAACCATTTGCTGGAGAACCCCATTTTTGCCATTACCTTCATTGGAAAACACCACCTGTCTCGATCATAGGCTTTGCTCAGATCCAGTTTCAGCAATATGCCTTGGTTTTTTTTTTAATGTGTGTATTACCTCATGCGCAATAATTATCCCATCTGAGATATTGCGTTCTAGCACAAAACCGCTTTGTTCTATTGAAATTATCTGGGGCAGCAACTTCTTGAGGCGGATAGCCATCACCTTGGTGATGATTTTATAAACAGTATTTCATAATGCAATTGGTCTATAATCTGCAAACAGACCACCTTCAACAAGAATATATTGAAGACTAATGACATCAATGCCATTAAACCTAAACAAAGGCAGGAGAAGATTATAGTGTAGTTGGTGGGAAGATCGGGAGATTAGATGATACTTCTAATTGGTGGAAAAACAAGAATGAAGAAGGTTGCATGAAGCAGCTGACTCCAAAAATCCATCAAAACATCTTATCAACATATTGCAATGATCAATTAGTTTTTAGATTTAGAGTTTAATAAAGTTGTTTTGACTTTAGGTTAGTCTTAAAAGATTTTATGCTTTATTTAGTTTTCACTATTTTTAGCTCATTGAAAACATATATAAGAAAGTGTTTGCTTCTTATTTTATCAGTTGAATATCTTGGTAGTTTTGTGTTGAATTTTTGTAATATGGTATTAGAGTCCAAGTTGAGCTTTGAGATCTAAAAACACGTGAAGACCTAGGGATTGTTGCCGGCAATGACGGTTCAAGGAATGTTTGTAGCACAAAAGAACCAAAAGACATCATATGGATCTGTACAGAATTGCATTAAGGCTTGAAAAATAACTACTTTTTTAATATAATAAATGTGGTTTTTTATTCTGAAAATTGTGTTTAGCACTAGTAAAAATTGCAGGATTTTTCTATTGCAATACCAGTTTTCAGTGTGAAATCACAACTGACATTGAATGAAAAATCATGGTACCTAATTCTGTGCAATATGCGTCGATTTTCATCAACAAATCGTGAAAAGATCTAAAGAAATTTGTGAGGCTTTATTTTTATAAAAACCATGTGTTTTTTCAAATCGCATAAGCAATTTTTCATTATTTTTAAATCACGGAAATGGTTTTTGAGCAGAGAAGGATGTGGCTAGGGCATTTGTGCAGGTGCAGTGGCTTTTCGCAATACCAGCTAGTGTTTTAGTTCAAGTTTTTTTCGTTGGTTGGTAGCAGCCAAAACTGACCACAATCGGAAAAACAACATAATCTCCATTGAGAATAAGGGTGAAAAATATATAATTGATCTAAAGAATTAGGTAGTGAGTTAGGAATTAGCTTCCTTGAATTCATTAAATTTTGACTTTAGGGACGAGTGGATAGAGAAGCATGATCAAGGTACCATGGAGCTGAAAGCTGAAGGAATCTTGGAATTGCATTCTTGTTCAGAAGATGAAACAAGCTCCCTTTGAGGCTTGCTCCACTAGCAAATGGAGGACTATTAAGTATTTTTGTTGAAGCTATGGAGATTAATGAAGAGGAACACGAACTATGAGATGACAAGCAAATTAAGGAACCACTGAAAATTCAAGAATCTCAGCCCTTGGGACAATGTTTTAGTAAAGTTGAATGGTACAAGTATGACAGACAATGTATATGGTTTAAAGCTCACAATTTTTTGCCAAGGTAGAGAACTATTAATATTTTTTATCACGCAAGCCTAGAAGAATGATTTGAAATAAACTCAATGGGCAATGGTATGAATGAAACTGTTAAAATTATTAGTTGTTTTTATCTCAAGCCCATTAATACATGTCGTAATGAATTTTACAAAGGAACCCATTTGCATTACATATGTCAACACAAAATTTAAGTCAGAAGTGGATTGAAACAAACTTTAGAAGAAAATGAAGAAAATGGAAAAGTACCTTTAGATTGGGTTGGAAAAAGAAATGCACAAAAAATTAATGAAGTTGGAATGTGTACTATAAGATGGGTTCCACATAGGAAGAGTACTGCTTTGCAATGGATAGTAAAGGAAAAAATGAATAACCTTAATAAACTTCCAGATCATCACACCGCTGTATAGCATGATAATAAAGATTTCACCACAGAATAAGAAAATGTTGAAGAGTTTGATAAAACTTTGCTACCCACCATTCACCTTCAATTACTAAATTGTACACCTTTCCCACTGTATGACAAAACAGGGGAAACACTAGTACATTGTCTGCCATATGGCTTTCAAAATTATTTCCATTGACTTTCCCCATACCATCGTATGATTTTTTGACAATTCATTTTCTATTGTACACCACAAAGGAGAAAATGTTGTTGTATGGTCTATTGCTTCTCTTACTCATTGTTCTACTGTACATTAGTCATTCCTGGCCAAACCTTTAGCCATACAATCTTTTGTTCTAATACAACTTCATGCTAGAATATCTACCACTATATGACCAGAAAACGATACGATACAATGCTAGAATATCTACATAGGAAAGTCTAAAATTTTAGAAAATGATACGATACCATATAGCATTCTTCCTCTCAGCCATATGACGAGAAAAATCTTCAACTCTTGCCATAGCCTGTAATGTCCCCTTTTCCTCAGTGATCGGCTTATTAGTTCATCAGCCTATTCCGGAGGCCCGTAGGCTGGTTTGTGTTGAAATCAGGGTTTCCTTGCTTGGAGGTTTGTGGCTTTTCTAGCAGTTTACTATTTATAGTAAATCCTATTTCTAGCAGTGTGTAGTTGTTAGTCTTCAGGGCTTCATTTTCAGTTGGAGCAATTTTATGAGTTCAAGTTTTGGCTTCTAAAAGCTTTATTTTGGTGAATTTCTTAAATAAAGGCATTAATGTTATAATTTGCAGTTGACCCCTTGGCCTAGTGAATTAACTTCAAGTTGTTCTTAAAAGGTGGACTTGAAGGGGGACGCCTTCATAAAAGGAAGAATTAAATATTTATTAATGTCTTTTATGCCTTGGAAAGTGGACGCCATTTTAAGAAGGATTTATATTTTTTGGAAATTTGAAAAGTCTTTTGTGTCTTTTGGCATGCCTTGAAGGGAATTCAAAGAGTCTTCTCCTTTTCTATAAAAGTGAAGCCTGGCTCCAGCATTTGTTATCCATGAACTTTGCTACTGTTATGCTGTCGGAATGACAATTGAATTATTGCTTCGAGGAATGCTTACCTCCTAGCCTCTCACCAATTTCGTGTTTGAAATACAACACCTAGTTGGTCATTTGCTGCTTCTCAAATCAGACTAGCAGACTGAGCTCAATAGTTGAAGATTTTGATGATATTTTTAGTTTGAAGTTGCTGATATAGTCTACAGCTGAAGTAGATTTTTGCATACAGCTCCTTGAATAAATTTATTTTGGTTCTAGGCATTTTTGCTAAGTATTTGTTGATCTAAGGCGACCCTCTTTGCAAAGTATGAGAATTTAATATTGAGAATCTGATTTTTGGGAATAAAATCGCCCTCAAGGTGGGCCGTACCATTTCAAGTGCATTGGGAATTGTGCCATTAATTAATGGATGACTTTTGAGGTTGTTTCTTCATCCTATCCTGGGCGCCTATCCTCCAGAGGAACATTGCATTTCGTCTCACGCAATTCGGAGGTATTTTGGTGAAGTTATGAACATTTAATTGATTCTTAGAGTTGCTGATTATTCATTTCCAGAACTGCAGATTTATATCAGACTTGTTTCAGTTTGAATTTTTAGTTCTTTCTTCATCAATAATGGCTAATATTCATCAAGGCATCATCCAGTATTTTGGTGCTTTGAAATCATTGTAATTCTCTTATAATTTGCAGCTCTTTTTCTTTTTCTCACATTAAGCACCCCTGGATGGTTTACCGCCAGTGTGGAGAATTAAATTGTATCTCTCTTTGTACCCACTGTCAAGTGGTGAATCCCCACTCCTAAGTGGATGCCCGCCGCAGCGGAAGAATTATTATTTCAGTTTCAATTAATTACTCTGTCATATGTTAGCACCTCGCCCTCACTGGAATCTTGAGTGCACATTCTTGACGTTGAGTTTTATATTCAGTTTAGTTGTAATCTATTTCTATATCAAGTTGAATCCTAGGGATCCTTTGACCATATGCCCACCCCTTTTCCTTAAGTGGTTTTAGGGCGCATTCTTGGTTAGAGTTGCTTTGATAGATTTTGGATTTGGAGCTAACGCTAATCAAGTTGGCCAAGTGCTGGTTTGTGTTGTGCAATTCAACGAAAAAATTGGTTAGCATATTTCAGTGGTATCAGAGCTAAAGACCCTGCCATCTTGTGACATTCTACAGTTAGTTGTCTAATGAGTGAAAGAGATACTAGACCATTCACTAGAAGTCAGGCCAGAACTCAGCATCAGTTTCCACCCATTCTAGAAGCAGAGACATTTTCAGAAGCCTTAAGGGATCTTGGCAAAACAGTTGAAGGTACAGAAGGGTCAGTTCAAGAAGTTGGTCAAACGATTGAAATAATGTCAAACAGTGTTAGGCAAGCTAATGAAGAAAGGGACAGAGTAGAGAAAAAGTTTGATGTAATGATCGACATGATGTCTCGATTATTGTCCAAGTTGGATCAACAAGCAACAAATAATGTCATTCAGCCCTAAAATAATCCAACTGGTGAAAGCAGTGGAGTTAATGGGAATAATAGTAATGGCAGTCCTGAGGTGAATAGAAGAGATAGAATTGTGGGTCAGCATACTGCAACTCCTAGTGGTTCCTCCTCTAGACCCCTTTTCCCTACTTTCACTCCAAGGGAAGAGAAATAACCAATTGAAGCTGCAACTACTTTTGCTGATGATGCTCGACAAGCTTACATGGAATATACTTCCTTACCTCTTGATTTGAGAGATGCTTGGACCTTTGATCAATACATGAATCAAAGGAGTCGAAGAAATGGAGGAAGGAATGAGCAACGTCCTCCTATGGTGCCTAGAAATGATTTTTATCAAGCTTTGGGAAAGATAACCTTGGAACATTTTGATGGTAGTAATAAGTGTACAGCTAAATCATGGGTGCAAAAATTGGATAACTATCTCTCTCTTAGGCCAATGCCAAAAGAAGATGCAATTAAATTTGCCACATTACATTTGGATGGGATAGCTCACAAATGGACTCATGGTTTGGTCACTCTTGGCCATAACCTCATCTGCACCTATTATGAGTTTACCAACAAGCTGATTGAAAAATTTGATACCAAGGATCCTGAGTTGAGATTCAGAGAATTGGCTCAGTTGAAGCAACAAGGATCTTTAGAAAATTATGTGGCTGATTTTCAAAGGTTATTAGTAATGGTGCCTAACATTACTAAGAGAAGACTTGTGGTTCTCTTTTGAGAAGGATTAATGGAGCCTTTGAAGGGATGGGTCAAAGCCTTTGATCCACCAACTTTAGACGAAGCCATCAAGAAAGCAAGGAGTATGGAGTTGGCAGCCCCAAGGCCTAAGTTTCATTCAAAACCTATTAGCCATAAGAAGGATAAAAAACATTCTTCAAATCTGCCAAAGAAGTTTCCGCCAAAGATGTCAGAAGAGCTCCAAGAACAACTTAGAAAGGATGGAGTTTGCTACACTTGCCGTGAACCTTGGGTTAAGGGTCACCGTTGCTATGGAAGAGGCAAAGCAAACCGAATGGAGGGCTATTCTGATTATGGATCAAAATCTAATTCGTCTAATCAACAATACGAATCAGCAAGTAGTGAGGTTGGGGATGGTAGTGCTTTAGCACAACTATCAAGTTTTAAAAAAAATGAATCCTTTCGGGTTTGTGGAGTGGTTGGATCTCAAAGGATAGTTGCTCTAATTGATACTAGAGCAACTCACAACTTCATTGACGAAGGATTGGTGACAAAGAGAGGTTTGAAGACTGAAGAGTTTGAAGGCTTCAAAGTAATGGTAGCTAATGGTTTCACCATGTCATTCACAAAGAAAATTCCTAACCTTTCTATTCAGTTAGGAAATTATGAAGTAAAAGATGATTTCTATGTTGTGGGTATTGGTGATACCGATGTTGTGTTAGGAATACAATGGCTGCGATCTCTTGGAGAGATCACTTTGAATTTACAAACAATGGAGCTGAAATTTCAAGCTGATGGAAAGAAGGTTGTTTTGAGAGGGATGTCAAATGCGGGCCCTCGAATTGTGTCCTTGAAAAGAATGGAAAGGCTGATCCATCATGATCAAGTTGAGTGGGCAGCAGAGTGTATGGTCCTACCAGCTAATCTAGTGGAAGAGAAGAGGCAATATCATCTTGATATCCAAGCCTTACTTACCAAGAAGAGTAAAGTCTTTGGTAGCCTACCTCCTCGGAGACCTCCTGAAAGAGGTTTTGAGCATGTGATTGAAGTAGAAGAAGGAGCAAAGCCCATCATCACCACACCTTACCGTTATCCCAAGAAGCAAAAAGATGAAATTGAGAAAGCCATCAAAGAGCTTTTGGAGATGGGTTTTATTCGGCCAAGCAAAAGCCCTTTTGCTTCAGCAGTGGTGTTGGTAAAAAAAAAGATGGAACAATGCGTATGTGTGTTGACTACCACGCATTAAATCAAAAGACCATCAAGAATAGATATCCTATTCCTAGGATTGATGAGCTTATTGATGAGCTCCATGGGGCTATGTTTTTCTCGAAGGTTGATCTTTGTTCGGGCTATCATCAAATCAAAATGAGGGAGGCGAATATAGAGAAGACAATTTTTAGATGCCATTTTGGGCATTTTGAATTTCTTGTCATGCCATTTGGTTTGACAAATGCTCCAGCTACATTCCAATCTTGTATGAACAAGATTTTTAGACAACAGTTGAGGAAGATCGTGCTCATCTTCTTCGACGATATTCTCATCTTCAGTAAGTCTTGGGAAGAGCACCTCAAGCACTTAGAAAAAGTGCTTAGCATTTTGGAGGCGGAATGCTTGTTTTCCAAAGAATCAAAGTGTGAGTTCGGGATGACGGACCTATTGTATCTCGGCCACATTATTAGTGCCAAGGGTGTCAAAGTTGATCTAGAGAAAATTAAAGCCATCCTTGATTGGCCACCTCCAAAGAATATTTCTCACTTGAGAGGATTTTTGGGTTTGTGCGGATTCTATAGAAGATTTGTCAAGGGATATTCTCACATGGCAGCCCCCCTTATAGATCTTACAAAGAAAGGAGCTTTCCTATGAACAGATAAGGCACAAGGAGTCTTCGACAAGTTCAAGCACATAATGAGCTCATGTCCAGTGTTGGCCGTACCAGATTTCACAAAGCCCTTTGAATTGCAATGTGATGCTTCAGGTGAGGGAGTTGGAGCTGTTCTCATGCAAGACAAGCACCCCATTGTCTTTGCGAGCAGAAAGTTGAGAGGAGCAGAAAAATCTTACCCAATATATGACAAAGAAATGGTTGCTATTATGCACACATTATCTAAGTTTTGTTAATATTTGGTGGGGAGTAAATTTGTTGTTAAGACTGATCATAACAGTCTTAAACACTTTATGCACCAAAAAGATTTAAATGAAAGACTACATAAATGGTTAAGTAAGCTCCAAGCATATGACTTTGACATTGAATATGTCAAAGGGAAAAATAACATAGTGGTCGATGCTCTTTCAAGAAGACCTCATTTGCAGTCACTTTGTGAGTTATCAGCACATTGGAAGGAGTTAATTGCTACTGATTATGCTAAAAATCAGTTTGCAACTAGCTTGCTTGAAGGTCATTTGGTTGATGAAAGGTATAAGTTGGTTGATGGGTTAATTTTCTATAAATGTAGGATCTTTTTAGTGCATGAATCTAAAAGCTAAAAAAAAAGATTCTACAGTCTTTTCATGATGTTCCCCTTGCTGGTCATCAAGGCGTATTCAAGACTTACAAGTAGATTAGAGAAAGGTTTGTTTGGAAAGGGATGAAGGAAGAGATCATGAATTACATAAGAGAGTGTTCTATTTGCCAAAAGAATAAGAATGAACATTTTTTTCCAGCTGGTTTGTTGCAGCCCTTGCCAATCCCAAATCAAAAATGGGAGAGCATTGCAATGGATTTCATCACTGGGTTGCCTAAGGTACAAGGACGTGATTGTACTTTTGTGGTGGTAGATAGATTGACTAAGTTTTCACATTTTTATACTATTACAACTTCATTTACAGCTGCTCAAGTGGCTAAGTTATTCTTTAGAGAAGTTTTCCGGTTGCATGGTTTGCCTAAAACCATTGTCAGTGATAGGGACAGCAAGTTCCTAAGTGTTTTTTGGCAAGAGATCTTCAAGTTGAGTGGTATAGTGCTTACTCCAAGCACTAGTTATCATCCACAAACAGATGGGCAATCCGAGATTGTCAACAAGTGGCTAGAAGGCTACCTTAGAAATTATGTTTCAGGGCAGCAAAGAGCTTGGATTAAATGGCTTCATTTGGGAGAGTACTGTTACAACTCTTCCTATCATATGTCAATGAAGATGTCTCCTTTTATGGCTCTTTATGGTTATGATGCTCCTAAATTTGTAGATTTGGTGTTTGGTGATAGTAAAGCTCCACAAGCAAAGGATATGCTTCAGCAGAACCAAGACATCTTGAAACCTCTCAAGGAAAATCTGCAACAAGCTCAAAATCAGCAGAAGTTATACGCTGATCAGCAGCGTGTTGAGAGATCTTTTGAAGTAGGAGACATGGTCTACTTGAGATTTCAACCCTACCGACAATCTTCCCTTAAGAAGAGTGGTGCAGAAAAGTTGAAGCCACGTTTTTATGGTCCTTTCAAAGTCACCAAAAGAATTGGTAAAGTGGCTTATGAATTGGATCTTCTAGCTGATAGCAAAGTTCACAATGTCTTTTATGTGTCTCGCCTCAAGAAGGCACTTGGGCACAATGTGGTGGCCACTACAGAACTTCCTCCATTGGATGAAGAAAGACAGTTGGTGTTGATTCCAGAAGAGATTCTTGACACTAGGGAATGTTATTTGAGGAGAAGAACAATCAAGGAATACTTGGTCAGGTGGAGGAACTTGCCTATCGAAGATGCAACTTGGGAAGGTGAGCATGTTTTGCAACATCCAGATTTGCGGTTGCTTGAGGTCAAGCAATCTCGAGGAGGGCGGACTGTAATGTCCCCTTTTCCTCAGTGATCAGCTTATTAGTTCATCAACCTATTTCAGAGGCCCGTAGGCTGGTTTGTGTTGAAATCAGGGTTTCCTTGCTTAGAGGTTTGTGGCTTTTCTAGGAGTTTACTATTTATAGTAAATCCTATTTCTAGCAGTGTGCAGTTGTCAGTCTTCAGGTCTTCATTTTCAGTTGGAGCAATTTTATGAGTTCAAGTTCTGGCTTCTAAAAGATTTATTTTGGTGAATTTCTTAAATAAAGGCATTAATGTTATGATTTGCAGTTGACCCCTCGGCCTAGTGAATTAACTTCAAGTTGTTCTTAAAAGGTGGACTTGAAGGGGGATGCCTTCATAAAAGGAAGAATTAAATATTTATTAATGTCTTTTATGCCTTGGAAAGTGGACACCATTTTAAAAAGGATTTATATTTTTTGGAAATTTGAAAAGTCTTTTGTGTCTTTTGGCGTGCCTTGAAGGGAATTCAAAGAGTCTTCTCCTTTTCTATAAAAGTGAAGCCTGGCTCCAGCATTTGTTATCCATGAACTTTGCTACTATTATGCTGTCGGAATGACAATTGAATTATTGCTTCAAGGAATGATTACCTCCTAGCTTCTCACCAATTTCGTGTTTGAAATACAACACCTAGTTGGTCATTTGCTGCTTCTCAAATCAGACTAGTAGATTGAGCTCAATAGTTGAAGATTTTGATGATATTTTCAGTTTGAACTTGCTAATACAATCTACAGCTGAAGTAGATTTTTGCATACAACTCCTTGAATAAATTTATTTTGGTTATGGGCATTTTTGCTAAGTATTTGTTGACCTAAGGCGACCCTCTTTGCAAAGTATGAGAATTTAATATTGAGAATCTGATTTTTGGGAATAAAATCGCCCTCAAGCTGGGCCATACCATTTCAAGTGCATTGGGAATTGTGCCATTAATTAATGGATGACTTTTGAGGTTGTTTCTTCATCCTATCTTGGGCGCCTATCCTCCAGAGCAACATTGCATTTCGTCTCACGCAATTCGGAGGTATTTTGGTGAAGTTATGAACATTTAATTGATTCTTAGAGTTGCTGATTATTCATTTCCAGAACTGCAGATTTATATCAGACTTGTTTCAGTTTGAATTTTTAGTTCTTTCTTCATCAATAATGGCTAATATTCATCAAGGAATCATCCAGTATTTTGGTGCTTTGAAATCATTGTAATTCTCTTATAATTTGCAGCTCTTTTTCTATGTTGTAAGACTGAAAACAGTAGTACTGTTCCAGTGCTTTATCACTGCAATTATTTTCTTTTTCTCACATTAAGCACCCTTGGATGGTTTACCGCCAGTGTGGAGAATTGAATTGTATCTCTCTTTGTACCCACTGTCAAGTGGTGAATCCCCACTCCTAAGTGGATGCCCGCCACCAGAAGAATTATTATTTCAGTTTCAATTAATTACTTCGTCATATGTTAGCACCTCGCCCTCACTGGGATCTTGAGTGCACATTCTTGACGTTGAGTTTTATATTCAGTTTAGTTGTAATCTATTTCTATATCAAGTTGAATTCTAGGGATCCTCTGACCATATGCCCGCCCCTCTTCCTTAAGTGGTTTTAGGGCGCATTTTTGGTTAGAGTTGCTTTGATAGATTTTGGATTTGGAGCTAACGCTAATCAAGTTGGCCAAGTGCTGGTTTGTGTTGTGCAATTCAACGAAAAAATTGGTTAGCATATTTCATAGCCACACATTGTCAAAGCCCTTCTCTCAAATTGTAAGGTTTAACTCTTCTACTGCTGCTATCCTAGGAGTCACAAAGCCTCCTTCTGCCATTTATTTGCAGCCCACGCTATGGTTCCAATCTACTACAGTATGGTTTGGCCATCCTTTTGCCATAGTTCAATTTGATGCCTTATGGTACAAATGTTACTTTGCTACAATATAGGGGTCATTTGTTGCCATTTTGCATTCCTTCAGTCCTGTCACACGATCCATATATGGAATATAGAGCTACGCTGTACTGTCAACAAACTCTCTCCAATGTTCATTGCCCACAGTAGCACCTCCAAGAAAATCTGAACAAAACTAGAGCCATGTAGTGATTTTTGTCGAAGGAAAAAAGTTTTGGTGTACAACTTGCTAAATTCCACTAGAGTTCATTGATAGGTTAGCATTGAAAATCATGCTGTCAAGGGGAGTTCCCATCAATTGATTTGGAAGATGTGCCACTAAACAGTTTAGTTTCAACTACCTCAACGGTCCACAAGCATTCATCAAGTGTTATAGCCATTGACAATTACATTCCTCATATATTGCATGACACTCTTGAAGTGATGATCAATGTATTACTAATAAGTTCTCCTTTCTACTTCTAGTTGAAGAACCCATTGCAGATTTCAGGTTGATTGCATTGAAAGCTTAACACTTCACTCTCCACTAGTACTTCATTATGGAACTTTCTAGCTATGATTTTTCTGTATTGGCTGCATGAATGAAACATCAACAATTCAAACCTTCCTCTCTGTTGTACCCAAACCAAATTTTTGCTTCACTAAGGCATTTTGCTAAATATGATCTTAACTTTGTTAAAGTGATGTCAGAAGGTCATTTTTGGGCTTTTCAAATATGGAGCTTGTGTCAATTTCATGTCAGTCTGTTATTGAAGAATTTTAAGAAAAGTGAAAATCTGAAGGAAGATCGTCAAATTTTTCTAACTCTGGAGAGGGGAGCACCTTTTCAAAAAGGCGCCCTATCTTTTAGGGGCTCAGATCCTGTTTTTAGGGTTTGTCATCTCTAGTAGACATTTGTCTGGCATCATGAGAGCTTCGCAACGAGCTATCAAGCCTGTCAAACGAACCTGTTTTGTTCGAGTTACGGGAGGTATAACTGTAATGTCCCCTTTTCAAATGTGATCTTCCCAGTTAACCGTTGGCCTATTCCGAAGACCCGTAGGCTACTTGGATGGTGAAATTAGGGTTTCCTATTTTTGAGGAGGTTGTTGCTTGAAGTCTGGAAATTGGATTGCGGATTCTTTCTGGGTTTTCAGAGAGCTTCACAATGGTATGGTCAGTTTGGTGTTTCGAGCAACTTCATGAATTTACTATTTTTAGTAAATTCTATTTTTAGCAGTGGACAGGTTGGGTTCAGTTCAGTTGGTCCTCTTCTTCAGATGGTTCAGTTGGTATTGTTGTTTTTGGCCTTTGGGTGCATTTTTTATGGAGAGATAAGTTAATTCATATTATAATGTTTTATTTTAATATTATGACCCCTTGGCCTAGCTGTACAACTTCATGTTGTTTTAAAAAGGGGGACTTTATGGGTGAGTGCATCATCAGGTGAAAGATTAAATATTTTGAAGGTTCAAAAATGCTCGAGGTGAAAAGGGACGCCAACTTTGGAAAAGCATGACATTTAATATTATTTCTCACCTCTCTTATGTGGGACGCCATTTTGAAGAAGACTGGTCAAAAAGTCAAATTTATGCCAAGTGTTGTGGGGCGCACCTTCTAGAAGTTGCATGAGTTTCTCTCCAAAATCTATATAAGGAGACTTCCTCTCCTTATTCTAAATATCTTTTGTCTACCTTACTGTTATGCTACTGGATTGACTTCAGGCACTCGCTTCGAGGAAAGCATACCTCCTAGCAATGGCTCATCTTCTTGCTTGAAAGATAGCAACTAGTTGAGGGTTAGTTTGTAGTAAGTTTGTTTTGCTTTTTCAGTTGAGTATTTGCATTTGGGAGTTCTAGTTTGCATTTTCTGTCTCATTTCTGGAGTTGCTGAATATCATTGAGGAATGTAAGATTTACTCATAGCTTTTGAAATAAAAAAGCTATTGTTATGGGTATTGTTTCTATCAATTTGTTTATGCTGGGCAACCCCTTTAGCTAAGTTTTAGATTTTATAATGCTCATTTAGATTTTAAAAAACAAATCGCCACTTTAAGAGGGCCGTACCATTCTGAGTAATGCTTTGGGATCTGTGCAAAATAAATGGAGGCTGTTTGGTGAGCTTATAGGTATTCATTTTGGGCGCCATCATCCTTAGAGCAATCTGCATTTGGTTTCATGTCATTAGGGTAAGATTTGAGCAAGATACAAGCATTTGAGTGAGTGCTAGGTTGCAGATTTCTTCATTTCTTGTTGCAGGTCTGATATACCAGAATTAAGAAAGTTGTCTTTTGGGCTGGGATTAAGCATTGGAAGTTACATTTGGTATTTGGAAGACATACTATACAGTTGCAGCAATGAAGAACTTGAAACTCTGGCTTTAGCTAAACATTTTGACATAATGTAAGATGATTAGTATTCTTCTCTTTATCTCTCATTTACTATATTGTACTTCCCACTGAATAAGTGGAAGAGGCTGGCTTGCTGCCTATTTACTTTCAATATGTAGTTGTAGGGATCCTCTGACCACATGCTCGCCATCACTCGGCGCCATTCCTGGTTAGAGTTATTTCAGCTCTCTTTGCATTAGATCCTCTTACCATATGCTCGTCTGTTCTAGACACATTCTTGGTTAGAGTTCCCTTCCAGCTCGGCATCTGCATTAAATCCTCTAACCAATGCTCACACCTTGCCCACATCGGAATCCTAGTGTACATTCTGGTTAGGGTTAATTTCCGCATCGTTTTGAATTAGAACTAACCTTAACGGGTGCGTGTTGAGATTGTAATTGCTTTGTGAAAAACAAAAAAAATTGGTCCGGTTCATTACAATAACAGAAAATGAGAAAAACAACAAATTGGCTGACACTGGAAAAAGAGCAGCTTTTGAAAAAGGCCCCCATCTTTTTGAAGGGTTAAATGAAGGTTTTTGACTAAATGCCACCCGAGATGTTTGTCTCACATTTGCTTAGGCTTCGCAATGCATCCGTCAGTGGGTGAATCTGAGTTGCTGGATTACCTGAGCCAGAGGTCAAACATGGGGTTAAATCTTGGTTAGAATATTAAGGAAAAAGCAAAAGAGCACCTTTTCAAAAAGGCGCCTGAGCTTTTGAAGCCTTTAATGCCTTCTTTTTGGTGTTCTTAGATATTCAGCTTGTCCGTGTTAGGTCCAGCTTTTCGTTGCTTGTCTTCGTTACATCATAAGATGACCTGTTAGCCTGCAGTCGGAGTTTTAGTGTTATTTTGGTTAGTTCCAGAAATGGCTATCTCTGGAGGAAAAAGAGCACCTTTTCAAAAAGGCGCCCTTGATTTTCACCCCTCAGATGATGTTTTCTAAAGAAATGTGGTTTTGTAGCTATTGTGTGAAATGAACTCAGCTCCGCAGTGAGCCAATTATCTAGTCCTGAAACCTTGTCAGTCAGAAGTTATGGAGGATTTGTTTTTCCCTTAGTACGAGTTGAAGATGGCATGTATATTGCACTGAATGAAGTGCAAGCTGAGTTTGAGAAGCTGATTCGTGATAACCTTGAAGGAGATCCTGTGGCGGCTAAGTTGGAAAACATTTCAATTATTTCAGTTAGTTTCAAGAAGGCGGCTGAAGATGTCAGAGAATGCATGCATACGATCAAGGAGAGTGACAAAGAATTGAAGAAACAGATTGTTGTTTTGGACAGTGTTAAAGTTCCAGAAGACAGAGTGATTGATGAATTCTTAGTCGAGGTGTTGGACCGAGATGACTTGGAGTGATCTGCCAGTTGGGACTTGTAGTTATTTTCGAGGATAGAGTCAAGAGCAACAGTTAACTCGACTTTCAGTCTTGAGTTCACTTGCTAATTTCATACATGCATATCTCTTCATTGGAATTATCTTCACAGGAGTTAGGATTAGGGTTTTTCAGTTAACTGAAGGTAGTGTTCCAGTTAACTTTGCTTTCGACAAGGACATGCATGCTTGCACATTGTCCATTTAGGTTAGATGTATCGGTTAACTGATGGTATTTTCCAGTTAACTGTATAGTTTGCTTTATTAGGGTTTAGCAATAAATCTTGCATGCATTGCAAGACTGTAGTTGACTCAAGGTGATTTTAGGGTTCCCTACACCTTTTGATGTCTATAAATAAGAGTTTTTGCTCATTTGTAATTAACTTTTGCACGAGAGAGAAATATATGTTGTGCCTACCTTCCTTCAATATTGCTCGTTCTGTATCTGTTCATGCGTATTTTGTTATGATGAATTGTTATGCCACTTGGGTTTCATGCAATTATGATGGTGAATTCTTTCCTTAGTTAGATCGATTCTATTTTGTGTTCAATAAACTTGTTCAGATTGAGCTGATAGATGTGCCACCTTGCCTTCAAGTTGAGAATTTGTTCTTGTTTATCGTATGGTGTTTTGTGAGTAATAAACTTGTTTAGATTGAGCTGATAGATGTGCCACCTTGCCTTCAAGTTGAGAATCTATACTTGTTTATCGTCAGATAATCATTCCTGCTCCATTTCCTCATGCTCTGTTTTCTTGAGGAAACTAGATAGATTTAAAGTAGTTAGCCTAGTTGTAGTTAGTGATCTGTGAAACCAGAAAATACTTAGCTGCAACGTATATAGTTTTCGAGAAAGCCTTGTACCTCTTACAGCTGAGACAAAAAGACAGTATATAGTTTAGTTTATTTCCCTTTTCAGGTACTTTTGTCAAGCACAACGGGGGAGCTTCCCCTCCTAATTTGAAGAGCACTCATTGCGTAGTGTGCATAGCTGTCTGTACCAACTCATACTCCAGAGGTGTTAGTTGTTACACCAACACTCTCTCTAGTACCTCTAAACGTTTGGAAAATATTCCTTGATATTACATGATCTATATTTTTGTTGTTCTCCATTGTTAGCTAGAAACCCGTTTTAGTTTTAGTTTTGTTGGGGTGGAGAGGGAAGGGTTTAGGCCAGTGGAGGGATGATGTAGTTAGTGTAAAATGACTTTGTAGCATTTTGTTAAAATGGTACCCGACTATGAATTAATTACTTGTCAGCTTGTGGGTAGTTATTAGGAGTTACTGGCTGGTGGCTCTCAATAGTTGTTTCTGCTTGACAAATGTTGAGTACTTTAAATAGACTTCTCATACTTAAGGAAGGCAATCTGATCTGCTAGACAATTCTCCCTTGTCTACAATTGGATTGTACAAGCACTGCCATGAATAAATCATTCATTGATCTATAGTTATCTGGTATATACTGTTATATTCCATTTATATTGTAGTGTTATTATTTGGCAGTAAGCAAATGTTACCTTCAAAGTTAGCAAGGGAATATTTATTTTACCCTTGTATAATGATAACAATGCAATGAAGTAATGGATTGGGAATAGAACAAATAATTATTTCCCAAAATTGCTTATCCTAGAAGATAGAGGCATCCTGAAGTTATTATGTATGTCCTAGAAGAAGTTTACATCTCTTATTTGAATATTAAAAGGGTTTTAATTTTTAAATATAAATTAATTGGTGATTTCATAGCGTGAAGTATGCATGGACATCACATAGAGCATTTATTTATAGTTTTTAGTGCAGAAAATGCTTTCCTTTGTGTTGAAAACAAATGTGCATTTCCAGAAAAAATTCTAAATGGATATTTTGGTTTATAGCATATCAAATTTATTTGTCACAGTACTTAAATTTACTAAACTCTATTGTTGGTCTTCATTTGAGGCCTGTATTATGGTCCATAGCATGGATATACATATATTTTCTTGTAGGTTTCAAACAAATTACTTTTGTGCAGTCCAGACATAAATTGTAGTTAACAAATGCTAAATAAATTGTGGTTAACAATTGTTTCATCTATTCTATAAAAGAGGAGGAGCTACAAGCAAATAACAGTCAGGAGTCAAAGTTAAACTTTTCAATACATAACAAATTTTATGAGTTTCAAGAACAGGGTGTAATGTCTAATATATCATGGTCATAGGTTGCTCCCATAAGTGTACACTATGATGACAAATTTCAATTGGAGTATGACAGGCATACACAATAGAATAATTTAGAATTTTAATTTCATTGATATCTTCAAATTTGACAATTTTATCTTATTAGACGTTTTTACTAAGATTCTCTAGATCCACATCCTCCTAGAGCTTTTATAGGTGTTGGCCCTAAATTTTTCTACAGTGCATACAGGTAAATAGTGTCACCAATATCACTTGATTGTTAAATTTATATGCTCATTTAGATTTCATACTTGTAAAGCAACATAGAAGAGATGTGTTTAGAATCTGAGTGCCTTTTCCATCACAAGGGATGAACAATTTCTCACGTTTTCTCATCAAAACTTATCTTCAACTGTACATTTATTAGATACTTTGCATGTTGGATTCTTTGGTTTCTACCTTATGCTATTTATAAAATGAGAAGTCTGAAAATATAAATCGATCTCTTTGCCCTTGTCTTTAAATGATAAATAGTAAATTCTGCAAATCACCAACTTAAAGAAATTGAAATTCTAAACAAGCATGACCTGATAACAAGATTTTATATTTGACACAACTAAAGGAAAATAGAATTAAAGTGAAGACAATAGCTAGTATCTGTCATTTGAATCTCTTTAAGACAGACAGGTTGTCCTTCAACACTGAAACACAGAAACCAGTCTGCTATAATTGTATGGTGAACAAAGAAAAAGAGGGAGACAAGTAAAACACAAGCATGTTTCAGGATATACTCAAAATCATGTGGAACTAACAGGCATGAGTTTTAAAAAGTTTACCTTTCCCTTGCCATTTTGAGCTTTGGAGTTAGACAAGGTTCTCTTGTATCCTTCTGCTGAAATATAAGTGCAGACATAATAGCGACTGCTTCAGCTGGTTCCAGTTCATCCAGGTGATTCTCAAAGAGCATTTCTGTGGCAACCAACTCATCTCCAGAATTGATTTCACATGCCACACGGCCTTTGAGTTGAACCACAAGATCAAAATCAATGCATCCCACTTCTTGCAGCACTTGAATCTGATAAAATAGTAGCCCGGGAAATCAAAATATTAAATACACTTCATGTAACATAAAAATGCAAGCATTGTCATGGTGTGACAAAGGGATAAACACCTACTCGTTGTTCAAAATCAGGCATTTGCTGGAGAGCAGCATCCGACATTTCATATTTTAGTTTCTTGACTTTTTCTTTTAGAATCTGCTGCTTGTGGATCATATCATAATTCTCTTGAAGTTTTGGACAACCATGACATTGATTTTGTGCCATCTTTTGTAAAAGGGTCTCTCTTTTCCGGTACTTCTCAACAATATCCGGTTCTTTCAGCTTGATATCTGAAAGTATAATTGAATCAAACAATTGAACAAAAAGCAGAAAATTATTGGGAAAGTATGAATATGTCTTGAAAATTTACTGCTTTTTTTATACATAGAAACATGCAGTAGTACATACCCTAAAGCAAAAAATGGAATGACAAAGGCTGAATGCCACCAACTTTGATTATACTATGGAAAATGTATGAGCAAACTAAGCAAGGCCTAATCTTATACATTATATCTTGCTCTTAAAATTCTTAGTCATTAGGGAAGATATTGTTTCATTTGCTCTCTAATCAATGATCAAAATTGAAGGATAGCAAACTAGGGAAAAAAACAGTCAACAGAAGCTAGGCTTATGCAGTTGTTTCCCAATTACAAGTTTTGAAAAACGTAGGCATTAACACCAGAGAAGAAAAAACTGATCAATAAGACATATTAAGAGATTTGTAAATATAAATCAACAAATCAATGATTAAGCATATTAAAAGATTAAAGAATGAATATTAATATCATTGGAAATACTGAACTTCAACCAAGTTCACGTAAGATTAGCAAAGCAATCCCCACTTTGTAATGTCCCTCATTTCCGAATAGTCACCACTAAGTTAAGTTAATTAATTAAATATTAAATTGTCTTAAAATAATATTTGTGGAAGTTTATATTTAATTAATTAATTAAACATTAAAGTGACTATATAAATAATATGCTCAGATATTAAATAAAGTTACTTTACAAAGGCAAAATATTTAATATTAAATATTAAAAGGTGGTGGACTATTGTAAGAACACCCCTTAATTTTTTTTGTGTGAAGTTGCACCCATAGAAGCATAAATCTGCAAAAAATCCCAATTAATCGCTATTTTTAAAAAATCTGCAGGCTGGACGATTTTTCCCCCGATTTTTTGAAAAAATCATTGACCATTTGGTCAACGATTTCTTCCCGTTTAAAACTGCAAAATCACCAAAAAACGTCTTTAAAACCTGCAAAAAACCGCGAATAACAACATGCTGATTGTCGCGCGAAAAAAAAAATCAAGAGACAATAGCTTGTTGCTTACTTTTATTCTTTGATAGAATTTTTCCAAGCATCCATAGCTTGTTCCAAAGCACCTTTTTTAGGCCATTAAAATTGATTAAATCTGTTTTCTATAATTCATGGATTGAACTCTGTATTTTATTTGCTCTCAATGTCTGTATGCTATGGAAATGCCATTAAATTTTTAAAAAAAAATAGTTTCTGACTGTTTTTCTTCAATTTTTTGTGTTTTTTGTAAATCCGATTTTTCCCGATTTTTTCAAAAAATCCTGAACTTTTGGTTTGCCGATTTTTTCCCCAAATGATTAATGCTGCTATACTTGCACCATAGATATCAACATTACCCATCTCTGAACTGTCACAGTGCTGCTATGAATTTGAAAGAGAAACATATTGACATAACACTGATATTTTGGCATATGAAATAGCATTAGATTGCACATGAAATAAGTCTGGTCACATTCATTACGGTAGTCTCATTACATATAATAATCAAGCATGGGAAAAGGTGACAACTACTTCAAAATCAGAGATAACAGAGAGTTGCTGACTGTGCAAGGTTGATAGCAGAGCACATGTGATTTCCTTCACCATAACTCCATCTGAGGCATCACATGATAGTTTCCTTAACATTTGACAGGTTGCTAAGGAGTTTGTTTACTGCCCAGCATTGCATTGTGAACTTCAACAGTGCTGTTAATGTTTGGAAACTGCTGCTGCACCCTTAACAATGACTGTAACTGTGACTGGCAGCCTTTAACATGTTAGGAATCCAGCGAACTAACCTTCCATAATCAGAAGTACCAAGGGCACAATGCATACCAAACTTCACCCACTTCCAGCCACCAGCTACAAGCTTCCAAACCAGGAAATTAAGCACTTGCAGACCTGCTACTAAACTATCCTCTCCACAATAGGCACTGGCTGCTACAGGGGCGATTAGCCTTGGAAATTTATTTATTATTTTCCTAAACCCCAAATGATCTGCAATCTTCACTGAGTGTTTGCCTCAACTAGGCACTACTGTTAATGAAGTTACTATTGCAAATATAACCAAACATAGCATGAAATTTCCAGAATAAGTACCAATTACCTAGGCACTGGAGGCAGGGGCGGCTGACTAACATTTCCCAAACACCTCAAGTCTAGGCGCCACCTATTGTGGTAAAACCACCCTCAAAACCCAAGCGCTTCAGTTTAGGAAGACTGACACCCACTTTCAAACATTCAGCAGATGTGGTACAGCCTGCATTAAAATTTGTGCCACTGCCAAATAGGCTTAAAAAGCCTCAAAACCTGGTCGTCCCAACCTCAAATGAATGTTTTCAGGTTTGCTTTGGTGGATTCTTGAGACTAATCACCAATATTTGGACATAAAAAGAGGAGTACAGCTGGCTAGAGCATTGCTCCCATTCACAAACTGTACAGCTTCTTGGAAACTAACTGAAAAGCAACAAACTTGCACCAAAAAGCCCTTAAGGAATCAACAGCCCTTAAGGAATCAACAAATTAACACTCCAAAAAACTCACCATCAAAATACTTCAAAACTCCACATTTTTTCATACCCCGAACTATAGATACTGAGAAAACAACGGTGATTCCTGAGATAGAATCACTCCAAACCAGCTAGGGATTGTCTCTTAAATCTGAAACCAACGATTTGATGAGGGTTTTCTGGTGCAGGAGCACCTAGGCTAACCTCCATTTTGTTAATTGTCAATTTTGGCTTGTATCTGACCTTAGCCAAGTCAGGGTAATAGTGTGTTTATTTTGGACCTTAGATGGTCTTGTTTGTGTGTGGACTAGGTGAGTTAGTCACTAGGACTAAGGTCACCATAGTTTAATCATTGTTGTTAATTTTTGCTTTAATTAGCTTAGTAGCTTGGATTGAAAGTTGAGCCTTAAATGTGTTCTAAACACATCTATGTTGTTAGAAGATGCCAAGAGGCAGTTAAGGGAGTTGGTTGCTCGGAATCTAGGAGGTAGAGGTCCTAGGAGTTTGGAAGAAGGCATAATGGGAAGTTGTAAAAAGTTGTTGCAAAGTTGTATGACAACATTTGTCAGGTTGCATGCAACTTAGTTGTCTTGGATCCCCTAAAAGGTAGGAGGGTGGGATCGACCAACATCCCTTGAAACATGGCAAAAGGCATCTATGTAAGGTAATGGCTCGAAGGCAAGCAGTTAGTCAATTGTAATCAAGTTTTTGGTTTGTGTGAATAGAGGGAAGTCTGCAATTTCTGAGTTTACCGTGTGTTTTGAAGAGACAGTGATATCAAATGCATTGTATATCCTGATTTGGCATTGTATTCATGTTCATAGTGTAGTGTTAAGTCTTTTTCATTTTGTAAGCAAGTTAATCTAGGTTAAATTAGTATTGTGAATTCATAGATTAGGGTCTAGAGGGTTTGTTGGATCTGTTTTGAACAGTCAGTCCATTAATGGCTCCCCCATGAAATCTAGCCATGGGGTTTTCCTGAGAGTAGATGGATTTGTTAGGGGAGCCATGTATCTGTATATATCTAGTAGTAGGAGTCATGTGGAGTCGAGTAAGTATTTTTAAAATCAAACCCTAGGCGAGCTTGGGAAGTCAGGTTAGAGGTTTGAAAGTGGAAAATTGAAGAACATAGGCAGGGGAAGGAGGTACCGTACGGAACAAGTACAGTTCCAGGTAGAGTACAGTCCCACCACAACATACTAAGAGGATTGAAGGTTTGTCAATCCATTTGTTGTGAAAAGGAACAAGAAATCAATAGGTTCCTAGGAATTAGGCCTATTAGCCCTATTTGCCCTAGGTTCTAGGAGACTAGTGTATGGAGGGCACAAAGAACTGAAACCCTATAAATCTTTTAAAGGATCCAAAAGGGTGTCTGAAAGTGCAATTTGTTTGCCAGGTTGTTTGGAGAATTTGAGCAAGAAAGCCAAAAAGGACACTGTCAAGGGCTACAAGGAATTAGGCCTTCTCTAGGCAAATTCTTGAAATCGGTAAATGTGAAGATTGAAGACCATCCAATATGGATCTAATTGGATGTGAAATGCATGTTACCAGTATCTCTAGCACCCCTGCAATCAGTTCAAGGTGTTTTGTGATGTTGGCACTTAGAGACTTCTAAGTGTAGGAGAAAGTTGCTAAATCAAGTTGGTGTTAGTCTTCCAAGGTGAAGCACAAAGTTGAGAAACTCTTGGAGAGGAGTTGAAACAAAGCTTAGTTAATGACCTAAGCCTAACCAGAAACTAGAAGCTATCAGTTTCCAGGAAGAAGAGAAGGTCTTCTTAGTTGATTGTGCAAGCAAGCCTTGGTAAACATACACCATTTTCGTCCTTGATCAATCCTTGGAAGAACTTCTCTGTTCACTCCAGCAGCATTTCATTATGTGTGTGATATCCAAAATATGAGAAATGAGAGCCAAAACTCCATTATATAGAGTTGGACACTGTTGGAGGGAAAAAGGCTCATTTTAAAATTCAAATACTTCATTTTTCCCTCAAAGGCCCATTTTTAATTTAAAAACATTTTAATTCCCCTAAGCACATTTCCCAAGGTGCCCAACTTAGGGAAATAACATTTTACTTTATAATATTTAACACTAAAGTAATATTTAAACATTGCTTTTATAACTTTTGTGTAAAATTGTAAATATTAAAATAATTCCAACCATTTTACGAGAAGCACCAATGAGACATCTGAAATGGAAATTGATCGCACCAAGAAGCTACTAATGACGAGGGAAGATGCCTAGTGCCAAAACAGGCATTTACTAAAAATAGTTGTGTTCTCCAAGAAAAGTGGAGAAGTAAAATGGCCAAAATTGCAACAAAGGACATCACCACCATCTCGAACACCAACAAAATGCCAATACACCACTAGATGCTGAGAAACCTCGCTATTGAGCTCTCCAAGAACCTTAGAGTCCCTTAACCATAGTCAATTAGCCTATAGGAACTCGGGAATAGGCTAATTGTCGCAATAGCTAACTAGGCTTGAGTAAGGGACATTACAACTATAAAAGGTGGTAAAAAGGAATTCACTGATATCTATTGGAATTTTATTATCGGGAATTTGGAGGGCATGGCTTTTAGGAGATTGAGGAAAAAAACCCTAATCTTTCTACAAGCGGATTCATCTTAGAGTTCGCACAAAATTTAAAAGTAGTTTGGAAAATTGTTTGAAAGTTGCAAAGTCTTCTACGAAAAAAAATTCAAATATATTGATCAAATTTTCAAAACAAGGTATTTAATTTATCTTCTCAGAATAATGTTTGAATGCTTGGTTGGTGTTGGTATATGATTATGAGGATTAATACAGAGGCACGCTATGCTTTTAATTTGTTGTGTATTTGAGCTTATTAAGATTGGGCGTATAAGTTAATCCAGCTCTGGAAGGAACAAAGGTTTATTAATTGCAGGAGGTTATTCATGGTTTGCCAATGAGAACTCGAAGCCAAATAGAGGCTGCCACCATTTGTTGGGCAACCTGCCACCTTGGTAAAGGCAGCTATGAAGTTCCCGATTTAATCCGGAGGACAAGGAAATTATAGTAACTTTTAGTAAGGTCCGATGAAGGTGATGTTGATGTATTTGATTGAAGCCTTATTTAATAGTGATTCCTATGATAGGGTTGTTGTGGAAAGTCAATACCATTGTGAAGTCGTGGTCTAAAGGAAGTTGTATAATTAATTTATAGTAGCCGCTTAATCCTTGCATTGCTGAGAGAACTGTGTCATTCTTACATGCCAGGTGTAAAGGGGAGGTGGCAGATAAGACAACTAAAGGCTCAACATTGATCTTCCTATTAATCGTTGATTAGTATTGGAAGCCGCCATATTTTAAGAAATCGCGCCACCTTACTCTAAATTGCAACATTGGTGTTGTGAACTGCTACACTCTCTATGAAGGAATTTCTAACGGGTAGATGAAGACAGAGGAGGGTGACATGGAAGGTGGGAAGTGGTTCAAGTAAAAGACAAAGGGATGCCTATTTTTCTATCGTCATTCTATTTACAGAAGCCACAACTTCATTATAGTTGTAGCTTCAACAATTGGCTGCTGTAATATCCTAATTGACTGTCGCCAATCTCAAACTAATTGGACATACTATTTGAATGGGAAGTACA
>VDFB02364500.1:0-14212 GCA_007258455.2 Sequoia sempervirens | reverse complement strand
AAGTGAGTTCAACTGGTAGTTCCTCATTAGAGGATTCGATATTCAAAATGATCAAGCACAATATGGTAAGGTTGAAATTATAGATATGAGAAGTGTGATTTTCATACTAGTGATTTAAATATTCCATGGAGGAATTACATCAAAACATGTGCAACGAAGTTGATAATAGTCACAGAGCATAATTATCACACAAATAATAGACAATGTCATGTAATGAGTAATCACAATGCAACACATTACAGGGACAGTCATGGGAATTGTAAAGATGGCAATCTATAATGAGAAGAGACTAATAGTAGTAAAAAATCATCTTGATAGTCATTTGATATCACTTACAGCAAGAATCAATGGACAACCATCTATGACAAAGGTATTGCAAGAATGAAAAAATGATCAACCATAGCATAAAGAGTTACCATGAATTTGAGGAACATGAGAGGTTGTCATTGAAAGGACAATATAGTGCATTCCAATAGAGTAGCCCCAAGCATCATAATAGTCACAAGAATTGAACATGAGGGGTAGTCATGTAGATTAAGTGATTACACAGTAGTCATCACTCACGACAAAAACAACAAATAAAGTGGTGACCATAATCATGATTGAGAAAAATCATTCATAACCATGAAATAGTAGTCCATGGTAGTGTTTCAGAATATCAACTCATCAATAGTGACAAGAGGACATAAGCATGGTTAAAGCATACAATCGGCAAGCCATGAATCTACAAAAGGAAGTCATTACAACAACACCATGAACATAATCACAGAATGGTCAAGTTGAAGGCTTTAACAATGGGCAGTAACTTCATTGAAGATGCATTCATAGTGAAACAAAGTGGTAAAAATAACATGCATTGAAAGTGTAGTAAGGAGAGTATGATGTCTTAGTTTGTTGTAGAAAGATCAAAAAGGACCTAAATGATTGTGAAAACTAAGTAACAAGCCTCAAGAAAACAGTGGGAAGTAGTCTCACAAGTGGATAGTTAAAGCATACAATCAAGAAACATTGACAAAGATGCTATGAAGAGGTCACAAGACATGAGCAATGACAGATATAGTCATAATATCTACCATATGCACCAAAGGACCATACCATGAGGGATCAAATAGTAAGAATTCTAATTTATGAATTGCAAGTAAAGGTACTGTCAAACATACTTTTGTTTTGTATCTGAGACAAGCACCATTCTTTTCATATGCTTCCTTTCAAATTGTCATGTAGGCTCTTTCCTTTTCAATAAGTAAGAAAAATTGTTTGAAGATAAATACACATGTTCTAAATAATGGAGCAGCCATCTACATTAAAATATATTCATGCAAAAAGAGACACCAACATCATGAGTACAGAGCTAGAGGACTAAACCAAAGAAACATAGTCATTCAAAAAGCAACCATGATGAGCTATTATTTTGTTTATGCAGAATCCATAGTTCTAACTTCACATATAGTGCATACAAACATAGTGTTGCTAGGTGGGTTTTCAAACAAAATGTGGTGAAAAAGGTAATGTCATGAAAGCATCATATTATGGACAGATGAAAGAATATCATGAACAAAAGCATGCATCTTTCAATCAATAGTGCTCTCGAAAGAATGGAGATACACATGGTGCCATGTTTTTCAAGACTTGTCTTCTAATCAGATAACAAGATTTAAGGGAAATAAATATTTCAAATGAAAAGGTATATAACAGTGAGCTAGTGCAACAACAGAGTAGCAGGAGGCTTTTGGCCAAGAAGTCTTGGACTTTACATGTACCATTTTGGTTTTAGGAAAAGTAGGTGTAGGTAAAATTGCAACAAATAATTCTATTTTTAATGAGTTCAAATCATAAATAGATGCTTTCCAACCTATCACAAAGAAGGTCAATGAGAGTATTATACCTAGTGAGGAAGTATGGAAGGCTCGTTTGTTGTTATTATTTTTTGCGTGCCCAAGGTTTTAGGTGAAACAAATGCAATTCTGAAGTTGAAAGATGACATCCCAGGAAGGAAATTTGGGGTTAACTCAAGTGCCCTAAGGTTGCCTTATCTACTTTCATCTCTTCCATAATCACGATCACAACCACATTTACCATATGAGTAAGGTGGTGCTGGAGATGAATTGTATGAGGACTTCAAAGATTTATTTGACTCAAAAGGTGAGGATGAGTATGATAGACTTCCTCCTTTCAATCCATTGTAAAAATTTGAGTTGATTAACCTTATCAAAGATTAAGGAAGGTCTTACTTTAATGAGCTTGAGTATTGTGAAAAGTTACTATGAAGTCAAAAGCTACAAAGATGTCAAAAAATGAAGCACAATGTAACAAAGATGAACTAGATGAAACAGAGGAGGGAAGTGTGAGAGGAGAAGTGGTTGTAGCTATGCAAGGCATAGCATTGCCACCATCCTTTCAATTTAAGAATCCTACTTACAGGTTAGATTCATAAGGATAAGCTTGAGACCAATATTCAATAGGATTGTGTTGGTTATCTAGAGCATGGAGATGGCAAAGTTACTTTAGTTGGGTTAGATGTTCAGACAGTAGGAAAGAACCAAACTTATACTTTGCATTCAAAGACTAACTTTAGCAATTTTAAGGGAAAAATGATTAAAAAGAACAAGTTGGTGCAGGATATTGCCGAGAAAACAACTCATGAAAAATACCATGATAGGGCACAAAACAAACCCTCGATCTTTCTTTTCACAGAAGCAAAAAACCCATCTGGGTTTTGTTTAAAAATCACAAATATGGAATGATAAAGGAGTTTTGAGTTCTAGTCAAGCTACATTCTATAGAAAATGCATCAAATCCCAACTATTCCTTCATGGTTGTGACTTGAAGAATATTTTCCTTCACAGTGCACAAACCCACTTGGGGTTTTGTATCAAAATCTGTGAGAATGGTGGTGTCACTTCAATATATAGAAAATACTCTTTTTTCTGACGAAAGCACAAGTTCCATAGAGGGTTTTCCATTTTCTTGTAGAAATATCATTGAAAGACTATAGGATGAACTTACAAGAAAATGCATAGAAAACATAGAAGAAACTAAACATTTTTCACCATTCTTTTTAGTATGGAGACAGAGCTCAAGTCCGAGCAACAAATTTTATAGAAAATTGAGGAGGAAAGCAAAATGTGTCGGCCAGAGGCTCACCTGAACTCAAAATTGGTTTTTCTCATTAAATATACAATTTTGTTTCACCATGGAAAACCTCTATTTGGCTTTAGAAAATCAACTAAATGGTCCCCCAAAAGTAGGTAGAACTTTCATAGGTAAAAGGCACAAAAGATTTGCATCAGAAAAATGTGTATGGTTGTGGCCTTAACATCTTAAATGGCTTTCAATGAGGGGAAAAATTGGATTTTGTTAAAAGAATGGCACTTACCTCATTTTTTCAGTGGTTTCCATGAGAAATCACTCTAAATCTGTCATGAAATCACCATGAAAGAGCTCAGAAAATGCCCTCATTGAAACCCCATGGCGGCCAAAAGAGGAGCTTTATGAAGGTTTGATGAAAAATGAAGGACTTTTGCTAAACTTCATTTTTAGGGTTTGAAACCCTATTGAATTTCAACCACCAAAGGTATTTTTTACCTTGTTTTTAAAATTTTGCAAACACAATTTAATGTGCTCCATGGGCTAAGACTTCAAGTCTTATGACTTGTGCTTTTTGCATTGTGTTGTCATTCTTTATGAAAACCATGCCTTAGTGTTTTCATGTCTCCAAGGTTGCAAAATCTCCCAAGACTTGGTATTTTTTTTCAAACTCTCATTACCTTGCATAAAAGTCTTCAAGACTTCTATTGTGCATTAGGTCAAACCTTGTTTCCTAGTTGCATTAGTTTTAAGTGGTATGACATTTTAATTAAGTGATGTTATGTATAACTCACTTAATGGTGAATGGTATTTCAAAATGTAAAGTAATGGTGAGTAATGCCTTAGGGGAGATTGAGTTAGGTGATGTTCTTGCAAGCCTTGAGGAGTGGTTGAGAAAATGGTTATTATTTTTGCATTTATTCTGAATTGTAAAACATTATTTAAGTGATGTGTTTACAAATCACTTTATTTGATGTTATTTATAATGCAAAATGTTGATGTGTTTCAAGGAATGGTGGGGCCTCTTATTTATTTACATTTGTTTATTGAAATGTAAAATAGTTTGATTAAGTGATGTTATTATAAGTCAAACAAATTATTATCTTAAATGCAAAATAGAGTATTATGCCTTTGTAAAAAGCACCAAAAGTGGGGGTCAAATAGGTTGAAGACATGTGTGAGCAAAAATGATGACTAGCCAACATGGAAAAGGTGTGTGAGATTGTCTTTGACTATTTTTGAAGGGAATGACCTATTTGGAGGCAGTTTTGTCACACTTTTAGTGTGACCAAGGTCTTGACTTGACTTTGCTTCTTTTGGAGGACATTTTGGAGTGATTTTAGAAGGTTATTTTTGGCATTTTCTACTGCATCTGACTAGAATCTTCTAGATGGACTTGTGTGATGTAGTTGTTTTGAATTTTTCCTAAGTAACTTCAAACTATGTTGTTGAAGTTAGTTACTTCTTTCCAGCAGAGTGAGCTTATTTTCTAGAGTTATCTTTTTAGCAGGAGTAGTATTGTAACTCAAGGATAGATTTGTATACCAGTGAGTACCTTGGATCAATGATATTGAATATTTTCCTTCTCACTTCATGCTTCATTGTGTGCATCTAGTGGTTGATCAAATTACTTGTGAAATTTAGCTTTTTTTGTAATTTTGTCTCATTGTTAAGCACTTGTTTTGTAGAAAACTGTATTGTTGTAGGTTATAATTTGTGTTAGTGAATGCAAATTCTTTTAGTTGTGAAATGTTTTCCTTCTAGGAGTTTACTTTAAAACCTCCTTATAAAATACTTATGCAAGAATTCATATAGAATGAGTTGTGTAAACCAAGATTTGTCATTGTTTGAATTGTGTGCAAGTTGTTTGCAGGTCTTAGTTAGTTTGGTGAATCACCTTTTAAGATTTTTTTAGTCAATTTTAGTTATGCAACCCTCTTACTCTTTCCTCAAGAAGCCATTAGTTTAATAGTAGTTTAGGTGACATCAAAAGGGGAGCCAACTCATAATCTAGAGGTTTACTTTTAGAATGGGATACCCACAGCCTGAAAGTAGTCCCATGTTGCTCCAAATTTGTTGAGTTTCCACAACTTGGCAAGGGTTCAAATTTGGATAGTTAACACTTACATTGTTGAACCCGATGTGAACCAAAATGACAAATTTTCCTGTTTGGGTTAAAATTTTCAAATTCAAAGCTTCTTTTAGTTTTTTCCTTTTTTTTTGCATTAGTTAGGAGTTTTACTAATTCTCTATTTGTAATGTGTGGCTTACATTTGGGAGAAGACATTTTCCTTTGAAACTACTAATCCATCTTTTGCAAGTTTTTTGTTTGTCTTCGTTTAAGATAAAAACATTTTTAATTTTTGGGCCTAAAATAAATTAATATCTTTTGTTAATTAGGCACATTTCATTTCGGATTAAAAAGAACAACAACTTGCATCTTCACATTTCATTTTGGATGAAAAAGAAAAACTTGCATCTTCACATTTCATTTTGGATTAAAAAGAACAACTTGCATTTTCACATTTTATTTTGGGTTAAAAAAAACAACTTCATTTTCACATTTCGTTTTCTTTAAAAAGAACAACTTGCATTTTCACATTTCATTTTAGGTTAAAAAAGGCAACTTGCATTTTCACATTTCATTTTGGGTTAAAAAGAACCACAACTTTCACATTTCATATTGGGAAATTAAAACAAACAAAAACTTGCATTTTGTCTTTCATGCTAATTAGGCACATTTCAATTTGGGCTTAAAATTAATCATTGTCTTCCATGTTTAGTGTGCTTGCATAAATTTTGTGTTGTAGAACCCAATAAGGTGTAGTGAGAGTATCCTCTCCCCTCGCCACTTTTGTGGATCTTGGGTGCAAGAGAAATCACTCCATCTTATCTTTTTCTTTTGTAGAAGGGCCTACCAATTGAGACACATCCTAATGAAGAAATCATTGGTGACCCAAAGTGTTTTTCCCCTTGAATCACTATATAAAAGGGATAAGATGAAAGTCAAGTCCTAACTAGTGTTAACTTTTTCCGTATAGTGCCAAATTGAAAGGGGAAGTACTTAGTTTATGTGTGGTATTCTAATGTACCCTAATAGGGCTGGTTAGAGCCTTAAGTGGCTTGTTGGACACTCGCAAGACATCAATCTCTCGAGTTGTGACTAGACACCTTATTAGTAGCCACATTTTTGATTGAGATTATTTGGTGTCACTTTCAATGTAGGGGTGTAGCATCACACCCCAAAGTTACTCACCATACGACTCCCTTGAGATGAGACAAAAATCCTCGAGTTAGCATAAGCTACTTGTTTACTTATAGCTTTCTTGGGAGAGGGTGATTCGGTCATCCTTCTAGTCCTGGAGGCCCCTATCTATCCTCTCTCACAAAGACAAGAGTGAATACACCGCTTAAAGGTGTCTCTACACTTGTGTTGAAGGAGGTTCCAAGTTGTGGGCCTAAAAGTGTTGTCATTGGCCATTGACCTTAGGGATAAGAAGTGCTTGATGTGTTTTTGATTGTGCTATACTAGTGATAATTGGGGAGAATAACCCTCAAACATACACATATTCGCATAGGGATTTGACAAGTCAACAACCAAAAATGGTTTTCAGAACTTGTTTTCTATGTTTGCAATCACATTTCAAAAAATTTCCAAAATAAAAATTATTTAAAAACATCAAATTTTAGGAAAACAAATTGTGAACAACAATTTTCAAATAGTGAACCAAAAACGTTAAATAGTGAACTACAATTGTGAACAATAAATGTGAAACTTTGCATCGCATCTGTGAGACAGTGAGCTGCAACTATTGGATCATAAAATTTTAGAGGAATCCTTGTCCAATCTCAATCCTCATCACATTCTGACAATGACCTTACATTTTGATTACAGACTTGCTTAGTTTAACTAGTCCATTTGATCACATTCATCTAGGTCTGCTTAGCTAGATTACATTTCCTACCTTACATTGCTTAGTTGGTTTTAGATCAGTCTTAGCTTTAGGCACCCTTTAGATTTCATATTAGGAGGCCTTCCATATCTTTGATCAGTCCATGGTTACACTTCTAGATTATTATTGACCTTACCTTTTTATCAATCAATTGTTTTAATCATCATTGGGTCTCAAACTTACATCTTAGTTTAGACTCACCCTTGTCAAAATCAATCATCCTTTTAGCATTCATCTTCTAAGGTCTTGACATTCTAGTTTGTTATCTTGGTCTACCATAGATTGGTTAACATCCTTTTTCCTATGGCTGAAGGTGCATCCCCTTAGTTTTATTTGGCATGTACCTTGATCTTAGTTGCATATCTAAACCTTGGTCATAATCTCATTTGGTCTCATTGCATGTCATATCCTTTGATTATAGGGTCATTATCATCATTGCATTTCAAACCTTAGTCTTAGGTGCATTAGCATTTGACATCCTCATACCTTCAAAAATTCAAAGAAATTCCAAAAATATAGCATAGTCTCATATCTCACCTTGTATTATCACCTTTGCATTATCAATCCTAAGGTTGCAAGTCTTATATGGTTCAAACAAGGTAATGAGGAAAAAGAAAGGAAATAGACTCCTTATGTGATCCCCTTTTTAATCCCACAAGTGAAATGAATCTTGGGTCAAATTCAAATCCACCTCAAACACCACAAAGAGAAATATCAAATCCATTCACCAATCTCACGTTAATTGATGTCAATAGACGTTTGACCCCCAAAGAAATTGAACATATCGCTCAAGACCCAAGAATAATATGAATTATGGATGAGCTTGTTAGTGCATACCCTAATAAATTTTTTCTTGCACTTGCCAAGAAAGGTGCTAAACTCCCCTTTGACTTTGACACTTCCATAATTGTAGAGGGAGTAACACAATCACAAACCCAAGGTCCTAGTCAAAACACATTCATACAAGGTCAACTCGTTTTACAACAAATGTTCACTAGCCTACCCCTTGGGGCCACAACACACATTACAACAACTACACATGTCCCCAATCCACCAATATTTGGAGCTAAGAGAACACATACCATGTCCCAAGGATCAACATTCACATTTGGTTGCTCATCTTCTAATTCTATGGGTGTGACATTTGCAAATCCATTTGGAAATCAAAACAATACACCCTTAATCAATGCAAGTCAAAATCCACCAAACAAGACAAGACAAATTCACATTGTTACATCTAAGATGCCAAAGTGCAAACAATCAATGCTACACATATTACCAACATGACCTTTGGAACAAATTTGAACAGCAATCCCTTCCCATTGCAACAACATGTCACACCAAATGCAAATTTTATGGCACAAAATCAAATCAATACCAATCCACATTTACACCCCTTTATCAACAAGAAAATCTGAACCCTTTGAAACAAAATGTCAATCCTAATCACATAATGGTGCCAAATTTATCATACAACACTCCTAACATTAATGTTGATCCCCTCATGCAAGGTCAACTCAACATGACACCATCTCTCATGGACACCTTAATGCAACGAATGCAAACAATACAACAGCAAATGGCAAACATACAATTGTATGGAGGAATTGTGTCCTTACCCTTTCGACAAAAACTTATACATTCCACCCTTTCCTCCACATTTAACCGCTCCAAACTTTAATAAATACAAGTGGTTTGCTTTGTTTCCCTACATTATCATAACCCCTACTTCACAATTTCCAGGAAATATAATAACTGTTCTACGAAAATACTGATTCAAAAGAGGAGATTGAACAGTACGTGTTTTCTACTTTCTACGAAACCAAACATAACAAGGACTGATGCGGATGCTTATAGGAAAAATGTGGAATTTTTTTAATAAAAAGGTGATCAGGAGTGAAGCACAAGGCACAAACAAATGCAAGCACAAAGAAGCTTCGACGTTATTACTATTCTCTTTCCAACGTCAAGTGAAAAGTAGAATTTAGGATCTAGAACAGCAGAAACAGACAAGCCCCCGCCGACCCAGACTGGAAAATTGAGAGCAGATGTGAAGGTGAACAATTGTAGCCACATAATCTTGCTCTTCTTGGAGCGCCGAAGTTGCCGAGCCCCGTGCAATTTAAAGCAATCATGCCTATAAATAGGAAGATAATGAGAAAGGCAATACAATGAGAAGTGATGGATTCAAGGATTTTTGAGGCTGCCCATTTGGGAAATATCCATGCCATTCAAAATTTGATAGACGAGAATGCTGACGTTCTGGAGCAGGTCACCTGTTCCAGTCACAATTCAGTTCTACATGTGGCTGCGAGAGCTGGACAGGCAGATTTTGTTTCTGAGATTTTGAGGATCAAACCTCAAATCTTAACCTACGTCAATAATAAGCGGGATAGTGCTTTGCACGAAGCTGCAAGAGAAGGGCACTCATCTGTTGTAGAGGTGTTGTTGGACAATGACCGACATATTGCTTACAAGGTTAATCAGGATTATGAAACGGCTCTCTTTGTTGCCTGCAAGGAAGGCTCCATTGATGTGGTTAATCGCTTGCTTCAAATCGATTCCTTGCTTGCCATCGATCTGGAAAAACCAGACGAGCAGACTTCTCTTCATGCTGCATCAACCAGAGGACACGCAGGTAATTCTTTCATTCACTTCCAACCCAAATTTTTACAAGAGGCAATTAGCCCTGTTGATATTTATAATTTTTTTGACATTTTCACGTATAGAAGGAAAGTTATGTTTTCAAATTAATGATTGATATGAATATCAAGCACATCTTCTTTCTATTGAAGTTAGCTATATAAAAAGCTCTAGCCTAAATTTGAAAGAAGATTGTATTAAATGAAAAGGGTGATTTTAGATAAACTGTAAAATTTTATTTATTAGAATTTTTTAATAAGTATATGATTTTTTTGAAATAAAATATTTTTCTAGTATTTAGAAGATAATTTTGAATGAATAATCATCACAAAGAAATGCTTGATAGACAGGATCAACCATTAAATTTAAGGTTTACATGATCTAAGTAATTTTAGCAGGCATGAAGAAATTTGTAATATGAATGTTTTTATTAAGATGTGTATGTGATATTATAAGTCTTGTAAGATTTTTATGTCTCCTTTTATTACTATTTGAAAACGTTCTTCTTAAACTAAGGTTTGTATATAAAGTATAATATCTCTTGTTATTACTATTTGAAAGCATTCTTCTTAAACTAAGTCTTGTATATAAAATATAATTGCTTTCAAATTTTAAGTTATGAAGAAATTAATTGGAGAGTTCTCGATAAAGACTTGTTTATTTCTTCTTATGCAAATATTTGACATCTAAATTATGGATGATCTTGATTTTTTTCTTCATAGAAAACATCGATATGTGTCTTATTTTTAAAATTTTATTTTTTTATGAAAATAGTCAGATTACATAGATGTTGGCATCTATGTCTTAATATAGTAGATTAAAACAATATGAGGTAGCATATATCTAAAGCAGAAGTTCTTCAATTAAGTAGTCACGTCCAGGGGATCCCATCTTTTCAAGTCACCCACTTGATCCGAACATACCTCTCAGAATACCATCATGTTCAAGTGATTACAACCCTTTGATGATATATGTCTTTTCATAATATAAAAAAATAAAGAGATGCATATACCTATATCTTTGGACTGTGAAAATTAGATCTTTAATTTGACAATTGTTTATTAACGGTGTGGTCAGACGTAGTGAAGGAGCTGATTAAGGTGAGGCCTGGGCTGGTTGGAAGGGTGGACAAGCAAGGAAGCAGTCCGTTGCATTCAGCTGCATCGCACGGCCACCTGGAAGTAACAAAAGCATTATTAACCGCCGACCCTGAGATTTGCTATATGCTCGACGGCTCTGGCAGGTCAGCTTTGCATATCGCAGCAAGGAAAGGACGGCTCAGCGTCGTTCATGAAATACTGTCCGTCAGGCTTGATTCTGCCGACGTGCTCTCTACGGCCGGCGAAACATTTTTACATTCCGCGGTAGAGGAGAACCAGATCGAAGTCGTCAAGCACGTGGTTGACTTTCTTGACACATCCAAACTTATCAGGACACAAGATAACGAGGGCAATACAATTTTACACGTAGCCACGAGGAAAAAACTCGAGCAGGTATGTGAGCAGTGGCCCGATAGTTAAACCCCAATGCAAACTGAATATTCCTTTGTCGTTAACTGTTAAATAGAATGAGCTGTTTGCAGATGGTCCGGTGGCTGGTGACCTGTACGAGTGTAAACGTGAATGCGGTGAACAAACAAAGGTTAACGGCCCTGGATATCTTGGAGAAAGAACCGGCTCACTCAGGAGCCATGATAATTGGGACCGCACTCAAGGACGCGGACGCGAAGCGCGCCTACGAACTTCCCCCGGAGCGCTTCAAACAAGAGGAGCTGGCCCACAAAGGCAGCGTGGGCTCACTTAGTCGGCACATGCGAGCTCAACTTTTCCAGACGGCTGACACGAGTGACCGAGTGAGCGGCATGGCTAAAGAACTCCGGCAGCTGCACAAAGAAGGTATCAAAAATGCTGGCAACACTGTTACTGTGGTGGCGGTGCTCATCGCCACAGTGGCCTTCGCCGCCATGTTCACCGTGCCGGGCGGCCTCGAAAACCAGGGCGAGTACAAAGGCACTGCTGTGATGGCCAAAACGGTCGCTTTCAAAATATTTGTGTTGACTGACACCGTCGCTTTGTTCTCGTCTTTCGCGATAGTTTTAATTCTAGTGACCGTGGTGCCCTTCCACAGGAGAGTGTTGGTCAAGCTCATCTTCTTCGCCAATAAGATTATGTGGGTAGCGGTTGCATGCACTGCCTCCGCTTTTCTGGCTGCAGGTTACGTGGTGGTGGCACACAAGAGTATGTGGATTGCAGCGAGCATGTGTGTTGTTGGAGCAGGAAGCATGGCTTTCATGTTCATATCTCTCGCCTCGCTCGTTACTGGCCATCAGATGAAGAAAGCCCGACTTAGGAAAAGGAAGAATCGGGGAGATGGTGAACGTATGGGAAGGTCAAAATCGAGAAACTCCATGACAATCGTAACACAAGGGGGAGAAGGTGAATATGGAGGGAATTTAGCGGAAACGAGGAAGAAATTCAGTCGGGTTCGTGACCAATCTTGTTCAGATTCAGACTTTGAAAGCTCCGAAATGGACGGCTTCCATCCTCTGTAAACATACAAACTATGATATGACAAGTTGCTTTACGTAGTCCGCACTTCTTCCTAATTTCCCCTTTTGAAAAGTCTGCATTACTTTTCCGTCTCTGTCGTCTCATTTAGGTGGAGGATTCCAATTCCAACATCTCTCGTCGGTGGAAAATCAGATCTTTTAGAAATATTTTCTCGACGGTGGAAAATCAGATCTTTTCTAAAGTACTAGACGGATAAATAAATTTAAAATCTATGTATAAATGTCTAAAACAATCTTAAATAATTTTGTACATTCCGGGGGAAAATGTCTAAAACAATCTTAAATAATTTTGTACATGACAATGTACATACATGAATTTATAATTTTATATTATTAAATATTTGGAATTCTTTTACTTGGATCTTAGTTCATTCAATATTTAAGAAAGTAATGAATTTTATTAATTATCATTTTTTTTTATAAGGATGAAGTATAAAATTGATTTTTGATTATTTGATTGTTGAATAGTGTCATTTTTAAGTAGAATGTAGAGAGATGAAATAATTATGTAAAAAATCATACTCATTTTGCATTTCTTCTAAATAGGACAATCATGAATAAATTTACAAATTATCATATTATTCTATTGAGTATAAAAATTAATATGTTTTTGTAGATACATAAAATGTACTGATTGACATTGGACATCCGATCTTGACCACTAACATCGTTTTATCCTGAATCATCCTTCGGTCTAACCATTTAATCAAATGCCTTTATCTGATTAAATTCATCAATATTCCTCTCTTAATTAGATAAATCAGTTATCTAATTAAGTCATCATTTCTCGATAATTAAATTAACCATTAGATCTAATTATCCTATTTAATTAAATAATTAAATTTCTATTTGATTAAATTTGAAGTCTATCTACATTAAATTAAATAAATTAAAACCTTATTTAATTTAATCTAACATCATCTCTTTTAATTAAATAAATTAAAAGTCATTATTTAATTAATCCTTTTATCACATTCTTCTCATATTATATTTAAATAAATCCACAAATTTAAGTCAAATAGGTCACATCATTTAATCCCTCCATTAAATTAATTAACCTTCATTAATTTAATCTATTCTCATGTCCCATCCTCCATCTTTTACTAGTTGTGTTATGAAAATAGAGTTGTTTGATTTATTAAATCTCCATTTTCTTCAACAAGGCGTCTTTTAAGGAATATTCCTCAAATTTGAATTCAAAATCCAAGTGGAATTTGTCTTTCCAACAAGGCATTTACTCCTCTTACAAAGTCCTTTTGCCTTGAGCCAAGTGGCATTCAATGCACCTTCTTTCCCTCTTACATGTCATTTCAACAAATTCAAAATTCAAATATATGCATTTATTGACACATTCTTCAAAAACTTGCACATCCTCCATCCACTCACATGTTGACAAGTGGCATCAAGCCCATTAACTAATTCTTAGCCTCCACATTGCTCTATTTTTGGGCATTCCTCCATCTTCATTCTATAAATAAGAGGTTAATCTTCATTTCATCATCATCCATACCTGAGTAAACTTACTATGCTCAAATATTTAGCAATCCTCATCCATATTTTCAAATTTGTAGCTAGGTTATGCAGGTTTTTGTCTTGAAACACTCATCATTCTTCATCAAAGTGGATCATTCATCAACATTTATCAAGCTTGCATCAATAGGAGTTGGGAAAGGGCCAATTTTCTTATCAAATTGGCACCAATTCCCCCAAGGGATCAAGAGTTTGCATTGTCTTTAATAGGATTTAGCTTGCTTTCTTGTTCTTTCATTTCACTCTTGCTTCATTTCCTATTTAGAACTTTGCTAATGGATTTCATGGGGAATCCTTGTTCTTACTTGCATATGATCTCCTTAATTTGTTCTTTTTGTTGTGTTTTACAGACGGATTGGGCTTCTCACATTTTGAAAGAAGGAGGGCAATTCTACATTTCTAATCACATTTTTTGTCAAAATTCCACATT